>JAVSCE010016150.1:0-102603 GCA_032199065.1 Smutsia gigantea
AGCAGTGAGAGGGCTGCAAAAGGGGCAGAGTTTGCATGGAGCTTGCTGTGTGGGTGAAGGGATAGGGTGACAAGGTTGTCTGGGTGCACTCTGCCCAGCAGATAGGGAACTCTGGGGAGCTTCAGGTGCTCCACCACCATGACTGGCTACTCAGCTCCGAGGCCCCCAATGATATACAGGCTTTGGAGACTTCCTCCTGGCCTGACAGCATGGCCTCCACAAACCAGAAGTCACTGCTCTGATGTCAGGGCAGCCAGAGGGAGGCCCCACTTACAATAGCTAGAGACGTCAAGCACAGAGGCTTACACCTGAGTATTCGGCCCACTGGCTCTGATATGGGAGACAGGCACTGCAGCCAGGAATCAGGAAACAGAACTTACCCCACCCCCCAAGCAACAGCTCCACTCCCCTATGACACCCAACCTCACTCTAGGGTCTGAGCAGCTCCAGAGACTGGAGCTTCTGGGCAATAGAGGGCACCACACAGAAATATGAAATGTTAAGGTACATGTTCAGACCAAAATCTCACAACCCCCAGAAAGAGGGCCAAATTAAACTGAATTCACCAATCTACCTGAGAGTTCAAAATAAAAATCATAAACATGCTTATGGAGGTACAGAAATATATTCAAGAACTCAGGAATGAATTTAAGATGGAGATTCAATCACTAAGAAATTCCATATCTGAAATGAAAAATGCAATGGAGGGATTTAAAAGCAGATTAAATATAGTGGAAGAGACGGTAAATGGAACAGAAATTAGAGAAGAGGAACACAAAGAATCTCTAAGAATGAAAGAATATTGAAAGAACTGTGTTACCAATCCAAATTGAACACTATTCGCATAATAGGGGTACCAGAAGAAGAAGTGTGAGAAATATGGGTGGAAAGTGTCATTGAGGAGGTAACTGCTGAAAACTTCCCCAATCTGGAAAAGGAGATAGTCTCTCAAGCCATGGAGGTGCACAGATCTCTCAACACAAGGGACCCAAGGAAGACAATATCAAGACATAATAATTAAAATGGCAAAGATCAAGGATAAAGACAGACTTTTAAAAGCAGCCAGAGAGAGAAAAAAGATCACATACAAAGAAAAACACATCATCAGATTTCTCAACAGAAACCTTATGGGCCAGAAGGAAGTGGCATGATATATTTAATATAATGAAGCAGAATGGCCTCACACCAAGAATACTCTACCTGGCAAAGTTATCATTTAAATTTGAAGGAGGGATTAAACAATTTCCAGATAAGCAAAAGCTGAGGGAATTTACCTCCCACAAATCACCTCTACAGTGCATTTTGGAGGGACTCCTATAGATGGAAGTATTCCTAAGACTAAATAGATGTCACCCAAGGGATAGACAAAGAGTATGGAATATGATTAATAATATACAAAGAATGGAGGAGGAAGAAAAAGGAGGAAAAAAAATCTTTAGGTTGTGTTTGTAATAGCATATGAAGTGAGTTCAGTTAGACTGTTAGATAGTAAGGGAATTACACTTGAACCTTTGGTAACCACGAATCTAAAGCCTACAATGCCAATAAGTACATACCTATTGATAATTACCCTAAATGTAAATGGTCTGAATGCACCAATCAAAAGATGTAGAGTTACTGAATGGATAAAAAAACAAGACTCATCTATATGCTGCCTACAAGAGACACACTTCAAACCCAAAGACATACATAGACTGAAAGGAAAGGGATGGAAAAATATATTTCATGCAACTAATAGGAAGAAAAGAGCAGGAGTTGCAGTACTTGTATGAGACAAAATAGACTTCAAAACAAAGAAAGTCACAAGAGACAAACAAGGACATTATATAATGATAAAGGGGTCAGTCCAACAATAGGATATAACTATTATGAATATCTAGGCACCCAACACAAGATCTCCTACATATGTGAAACAAATACTACCAGAATTAAAGGGGGAAATAGAATGCAATGCATTAATTTTAGGAGGCTCCAACATACCACTCACTCCAAAGGACAGACCAATGAGACAGAAAATAAGTACAGACACAGAGGCACTGAACAACATTAAAGAACAGATTGACCTAACGGACATCTACAGAACACTCCATCCAAAAGCAACAGGATACACATTCTTCTCAAGTGCACATGGAACATTTTCAAGACTAGATCATATACTAGGCCACAAAAAGATCCTCAGTAAATTCAGAAAGATTGAAACGGTACCAACCTGCTTCTCAGATCACAAAGGTATGAAACTAGAAATAAGTTACTTAAAGAATATGAAAAAGCCCACAAACACATGGAGGCTGAATAACATGCTCCTAAATAATCAATGGTTTAATGACCAAATAAAAACAGAGATCAAGCAATATATTGAGACAAATGACAACAATAATTCAGCACCGCAAAATCTGTGGGCTGCAGTGAAGGTCGTGCTGAGGGAAATACATTGCAATACAGGCCTACCTCAGGAAAGAAGAACAATTCCAAATGAACAGTCTAAACTCACAATTAATGAAACTAGAAGAGGAAGAAACAAATGAGGTCCAAAGTCAGTAGAAGGAGGGACGTAATAAAGATTAGGGCAGAAATAAATAAAATTGAGGAGAATAAAACAATAGAAAGAATCAATGAAAGCAGGAGCTGGTTCATCGAGAAAATAAACAAAATAGATAAACACCTAGCCAGACTTATCAAGAAAAAAAGAGAGTCCACACACATAAACAAAATCAGAAATGAGAAAGGAAAAATCACTGTGGACACCACAGAAATACAGAGAATTATGAGAGAATACTATGAAAAATTATACGGTAACAAACTGAATAACCTAGAAGAAATGGACAACTTTCTAGAACTATATAACATTCCAAGGCTGACCAAGGAAGAAACAGAAAATCTGAATAGACCAATTACCAGCAAAGAAATTGAATTGGTAATCAAAAACTACCTAAGAACAAAACTAATGACCCAGATGGTTTCACTGCTGAATTTTATCAAACATTTAGTGAAGATCTAATACCCATCCTCCTTAAAGTTTTCCAAAAAGTAGAAAATTAGGGAATACTCCCAAACACATTCAACGAGACCAGTATCACTCTAATACCAAAACCAGGCAAAGACCCTACAAAATATTAGCAAACCAAATTCAAAAATACATTAAAAAGATCATCCATCATTATCAAGTGAGATTCATCTCAGGGATGCAAGAATGGCACAACATTTGAAAATCCATCTACATCATCCACTACATCAACAAAAAGAAGGAAAAAACCACATGATCATCTCCATAGATGCTGAAAAAGCATTCGACAAAATTCAACATCCATTCATGGTAAAAACTCTCAACAAAATGGGTATAGAGGGCAAGTACCTCAACATAATAAAGGCCATATATGACAAACCCACAGCTAACATTAACACTTAACAGTGAGAAGCTGAAAGCTTTTCCTTTAAGATCGGGAACAAGACAAGGATGCCCACTCTCCCCACTTTTATTCAACATAGTTCTAGAGGTCCTAGCCACAGCAATCAGACAACACAAAGAAATAAAGTCATCCAGATTGGTTAAGAAGAAGTCAAACTGTCCCTGTTTGCAGATGACATGATATTGACATAAAAAAACCCTAGAGAATCCAGTCCATAACTACTAGATCTAATATCTGAATTCAGCAAAGTTGCAGGATACAAAAGTAATACACAGAAATCTGTTGCATTTCTATACACTAACAGTGAACTAGCAGGAAGAGAAATAAGGAGAATAATTCCATTCACAATTGCATCGAAAAGAATAAAATATGCAGGAATAAACCTAACCAAGGAAGTGAAAGACTTATACTCTGAGAACTACAAGACACTCATGAGAGAAATTAAAGAAGATATCAATAAATGGAAACACATCTCATGATCATGGAGAGGAAGAATTGATATTGTCAAAATGGCCATCCTGCCTAAAGCAATCTACAGATCCAATGCAATCCCTATCAATATACCAACAGCATTCTTCAATGTACCAGGGCAAAAAGTTCTAAAGTTCATATGGAACCACAAAAGACCCCGAATAGCCAAAGCAATCCTGAGAAGGAAGAATAAAGTTGGGGGAATTACACTCCCTGTGTTCAAGCTCTACTACAAAGCCACAGTAATCAAGACAATTTGGTACTGGCACAAGAACAGACCCATAGACCAATGGAACAGACTAGAGAGCTCAGATATAAACCCAAGTATATATGGTCAATTAATATACGATAAAAGAGCCATGGGTATACAATGGCGAAATGAAAGTCTCTTCAACAGCTGGTGTTGGCAAAACTGGACAGGTATATGTAAAAGAATGAAACTGGATTATTGTCTAATCCCATACACAGAGGTAAACTCAAAATGGATCAAAGACCTGAATGTAACTCATGAAACCATAAAACTCTTAGAAAAAAACATTGGCAAAAATCACTTGGACATAAATATGAGCATCTTCTTCATGAACATATCTCCCTGGGCAAGGGAAACAAAAGCAACAATGAACAAGTGGGACTATATCAAACTAAAAACTTCTGTACAGCAAAGCACACCATCAATAGAACAAAAAGACATCCTGCAGTATGGGATAATATATTCATAAAAGACATATCCAATAAGGGGTTGACATCCGAATTATATAAAGAGCTCACACACCTCAACAAACAAAAAGCAAATAAGGCAATTAAAAAATGGGCAGAGGAGCTGAACAGACACTTCTCCAAAGAAGAAATTCAGATGGCCAACAGGCACATGAAAAGATGCTCCACATCGCCAGAGAAATGCAAAGTAAAACCACAATGGGATATTACCTCACACCAGTTGGGATCGCCATCCAAAAGATAAACAACAACAAATGTTGGCGAGGATGTGAAGAAAGGGGAACCCTCCAACACTGCTTGTGGGAATATAAATTAGTTTAACCATTGTGGAAAGTAGTATGGAGGTTCCTCAAAAAACTCATAATAGAAATACCATTTGACCCAGTAATTCCACTCCTAGTAATTTACCCTAAGAATGCGGCAGCCCCATTTGAAAAAAACTTATGCACCCCTATGTTTATCGCAGCACTATTTACAATAGCCAAGAAATGGAAACAACCTAAGTGTCCATCAGTAGATGAATGGATAAAGAAGATGTGGTACATATACACAATGGAATATTATTCAGCCATAAGAAGAAAACAAATCCTACCATTTGCAACAACATGGATGGAGCTAGAGGGTATAACACTCAGTGGTGTAAGCCAGAAGGAGAAAGACAAGTATCAAATGATTTCACTGATCTGTGGATTATAAGAACAAAGAAAAAACTGAAGGAACAAAACAGCAGGAGACTCACAGAACCCAACAATAAAAAAAAAAAAGAAAAACCATGTAGAAGAGAAATTGCCTCTGCCAAATGAGTAAATGTAGGTAGATTGGGGGAAATAAAACAAAGCATGTTTTCACTCATGAAATTGGGAATGCATTAAACAATGATAAAATTTGATTAACCACAGATATTCACAAACTGAGTTTTAAATAGATATTTATGGTTTTCTAAAGCACAGCTCATCTTCATGGGACCATCTAGTGATACTAAAATTCTGTAATACATCTCATTCCCCTATTACTATGATATGTGAATACTCTGAAATGCTTGGCATTAATTAGAATATTTAAAGGGAAGAAACCAGATGGTACAAATGTGTTTCTCTTGCCCAGGAAGTGTCCTTCTGTTAAGTTTGTGTCCTCTTAAGGACCTACTCTTCTCTTGAATGTAGGTTATTTCCCTTTAATAGACACACTGCCCTTCTACTCCCAACTATAGTAGAATGCTTTACTCTATTTTTTTTTGTAGGGAATGAATACCAAAATATGATAATGCAAAATACATATATACATTTAGCCAGCATTTTGTTGGTCTCATATAGATCTTAAAATACAAATCAAAATAAAATTCAGATAGAATAAAGTCTTAAATGTATAAAGAATAATGCATTCTTATATATAGAATATATACATTATATATATAAATAATAATATATTCTTTATAAAATGTATAAAGAATATAATAATAAATAATAATACATAAAGAAATATAAATGAAATAATAATGGCATAAATTGGAACTAAGCTACACAATAAGAACAGACATAATGATGAGTTGGATTAAATATAAAAACTTCAGAATGTGAAAACAAATTTCAAATTAGGGAAATAACTTCTGCAAATGCAAAATTATCCATATACTGCCGAGTTTTCATAAAACAAACAGAAGATAAATAATATTGAGCAAATGGCAGAAAGAGGCAATTCAGAGAAGCAAATATATAAAAGCTAATAAATATAATGAAATATTCAACCTGCTTAGCATTCAACAAAACAATTTAAACTAAAAATATGAATGCTTTGTTTATACATTGAATTCACGAAGTTTGCTAAATGTAGTCAATAGATAAATATTTTTATTGTCTTAGATCTTTTTATTTGATAATAGGATTTAGAGACTTTGTCTATTTGTACATTAATAACTTTTTCAAAATATCTTCATGGTCTTATATATTCTGGATGGTTCATAACTTATTTACCATTCCCATGGGAATACTGAGTTGTTCTCACTTGGTTGCTATGCAAACAATTCTATAGGAACGTATCCATACAAATTGATTTAGGTGTGTGTTTTCTTATCATTCATCCATTATGTTGGGAAAACCTTGTCCCTTTTCTCAATCTTCAATTAAGGAATAACAAGGCTGGTCACTTATTTTCAGATTTTGTGTTATATTATTGAGATCTGTGTTATTAGTTTTATGAGCTCACAGTTCTCCCTTAATTTGGTTATATTTCCTTATACTAACAAAATCTTCCATTGAGAGGTAAAATATTTTCTATTTTTACTAAAGGTGCACTTATTATTTTTCATTTTCCCTTACTTTTGTTGGCGATGTCTAAATATTGATAAAAGGATGGAAGAAAGAACTTTATTCTGCCATATATAATTGCAAATAAGTGTGTTTGTTTTCATTATTGGTTCTTATTATACATTAAATAAGTTAAAATTTAGGATATTTACAGGCTGTCTGAAATACTAAGAAATTTTAGTTCTTTGCTCTTGAAATTACATCTAATAAGCTTTTGTATTTTTTAAGGAATAATGTGTATCTATAGTATTTATTCATATATTCTTACATTAACATTTTTCATGTTATTGAATATTTTGAAAGAATATAAATACCTACAAAGCATTCCATCATATGCAAGCACCATATTAATTTCTCTCTGCCTTTATTGTTTGATATTAAAAGTGCTTCCAATTTTTCATATCCTAAAACATTCTATAATAAATATTCTTTTATGTTAATCCCTATCAATTACTCCATTTCTTTAAAATAAATAACTATTATAAGGACATATAAATAAAGTATGATGTGGATATTTGAAGCCACAGAGAAAACAGTACACCAAAATGTAATAGTGTTCAAGAATCATAGCATGTCTAGGGATATTTTATGTAAATGAACCTAGTAACCAATTGTAAGAACTCAAAACTTGAGACAACCAGATGTTATGTGCCAATTAATGTAAAGAAATAGGAAGTACAACACATCAACTATGAAGTACTCTTACCAAACAAATCTAAATCTCACCAAAACCCAAGTTCCAATCACCAATACATTGGAAAAACAAATCAGAAATATGTTAAAAATAAAAATAAATACAAAAAAGAATCCAGAATTTGTTAATTCCACGAGGCATAAATGCCCACCTACAAGGAAAAACAAACTTCATGGAAAAAGAAAGAGGGAAAACATGATTTAAAGACAAAAGAATCTCAAACCAATCTATTAATATTCTGTGCCCTTTGGATCCTGATTTCAATAAGCCAACTTTGAAATTAGGTATGAGACATCATGAAAATATGTACAGTGACTAGGTTTTTGTAATATGAAGGATTTACTGTTAAATTTGTAGGTGGAGAGCTAGAAAAGATTTTGGTTTGTATTTTATTAGTCCTTATGCTATTTCTTTTTCTGATCAAATGCTAGGATGTCTAACATATCTATAGTCTTCAGGGGCTAAGAGAAATTTACTGGGGTAGAAGCAAATACCAAAATGTATTAAACGCTAATACGTCTCTGTGGTTTCAAATGCCCATGATACGATTAGATATGTGTTGATAATTGATGCTATTAATCTCTATGTTTATATATATATTTTAGAATTTAAAATGCCATAAAAGGGAGCAGCAGAAAATGAATTCAGCATTTACAAAGGGAACACACACACACACACCACAAATAGGTTTTATCCTGTAGAGATTTGGAAAAGGAAGTGAAATGATCTGATTCATAAGTTCAATTACACTGTTATAAATATGGATGTGAATTGGTTCAGAAGACACCATTAAGACCCTCTTCAGTTTCTGTGATCTCAATCCCCTCTTTGGGGCACTCTATGGGCTATAATTTTTCTACAGAATGATAACTGATTAAATTGATTAAAAATTAGATGTTAAAGCAAAGGCACTCCTTGGTAGAGGCAAAGCAGCCCTTGTTGCTTGTAGCCGAAGTGCACTGAAAGTCAAGCATGAAGCCTGAGATTTGTTGGACTGTGTTATTAACTTCAAAGGAGGTTAAATTCTCAAGGAAGGCAGATTTGTTATGCTAAGGATCGTGTCCCATTGAGAAAATCTGGGACCCTAGCACATGGCATCTAGACATGCAGGTAATTGAGCCTGAAGATTTTGATTCTTCTGACTCTGTTGAACCTTCTAAGCCTGGAGAAATGTCTACTCCTCTCTATTAAGAGCAATCACCTCAGTAATCCTGAAAGGCAACATATATGCCATTGAAGATCTGCTTTCACTTTCCCTCCTGGCTGCTTAGCTTATACCTGGGTTTATACCACAACATCAACCAGCTGAGGATGCACTGGGTTGGAAAGGAAGAGCTATAATTTCAAGAAGATGCAAACCTATCTGACATATATTGGTAGCCACCTGGGAAGTATGACATTTTGATGAAGGGGTAGATCTTCATCAAAGGGGCTGGAACATAAAACTGGAAAAGGAAGACTTTATTTACTTGAAAATACTCTCTGGAGATAAAGGATTTAGTATTCTAGAAAGAACCTTAGGAGATTGTGCAAATGATGGCTCCCAGTGGCATAGTATACACAGTGGCCACACTGAGAGAAATCAGAGTGTGAATTGCCATGTCAGGTGATGGATAAAGATATTAAAAAGTTCAAGGAACTGGACATGCTACAATGTATATAATAATATGTAGAGCCAGAATATGATCATGATGATTGTGTTCTTTGGAAATACCCAAAGGACACACAATTTATTAAGGCCACTGAATGACCTCGTTACAAAAAAACAGCATCATTAAAAAGTTCAGTAGTGACTCTACTTTTCAGTCTAGGGCTAGAGATAGGAAAAGCTGTTACAGAACTACTCACTGAAAACAAATGAGTGGACTTTGAAAGAGTAGAGTCCAGTGGAAGCACTTAACTGCCAGAAACCAGGTGGTGCTTAAGCACAGTTATTGTGACGACTAGTTAGGTTGGTGTAGTAGCCGTGGTAATGTGATCCACAGGGAGTTATAGGGATCATTAATAGGATATGACTTCCCTAGGGGCAATAGATTGTGGCAGACAAATGCACTGCTTGACTTAACCCAGCAGAAGAAATAAAGGCTGGGTGGCTGGGAATCTGAGGGTGGCTAACTTAATAAAAATGTCATGATTCCTTACACAGTTTCTAGACCTGAGCACATTGTTCAGAACAGAACTCACTGAGCATTGGTTTTTCAGGTGGAACAACTCTGTAATGCCATAGAATGTATACACAGTAATGATTTCCTTGCTCTTTCTTCAAAGGAAGTTATGACCATTTACTCAGTTGACTGTAAATAGGGAAATGGTGGTACTCACATATTTCTAGTACTGTTGGTATAGGGTGTCAGTGACACTGAAGTATAGATAATTTGAAACATTGTCATGGCCTTCCTATTTGTATGGGGGAATATGGCAGTCAGGAAATAAATGGCTTATACAGATGCCCTTGCTGGTCACTTCCCTGGACCCTGAATGTTTCACTGGAATTAACATACTTGGAAGTTAGAACAACTTCCAAACTGGGTCCTTTATTGTAAAAGGACCCAAATGGAAGGACCCAAGTGAAAGCTTTTGAAAGTGTTTCTTCCATGACCAAGTTATTAAAAACAAATAAATAAAAACTGCATCTTGTTGGTGCTACAGAGTATAGGAGATTCATGACAGCCTTGTGTTTCTAACATGCAAGGATGGTGCTTCTCATCACATTCCCTGTTATCTAGCTGTGCCTATGCAGAAACCAGATGGATCCTGGAAGCTGACAGTAGATCACTGCAATTTCAGCCTCACAGCTGCCCTGCTTGAAGCTGCCATGACAGGTGTGGCAACCTTTTTGTTAGAGCAGATAAAACTTCAGGTTCATGATATTTGGACACTTATTTGGCATGTGCATTCTTTATTTCAATAAGGAGGATCAGGAAGAGATTTTGTGCACTTAAAATGTATTAAAAAAAACTTACAAATATTTCCCATGAACAGTCAATCCCTTTCCCACTGGTATAATGTAGTCCAAAGGTATTTGGATTATCTAAATATTAAAAAAAGCAGCACATGAATCCATTGCTTTGAGGACAGCGTGTTGATCTGTTCAAATGGCTAGCATCTTCAAAGGTTTTGTAAGATGCATGCACTCTAGAGGATGGAGTAATCATGGTGGCAGAGACTGTGGCCAACAGCACAGATTCTAAGGCTAATCTAGCTACTGCCGCTCCAAATGTCCAACCTACTAGCAATAGGGATCAAAACCAAGCCCCCAAGTGCCATTATTTCTTGGGACTTAGTATCCATTTGGTAGCAAGTTGAGTGCTTTGAGCCTCTTCCATCCTGAGAAGAACAGGGGTCTTCTCACTGGAATTGATTTGCTTTCTAGATAGGGGTTTCCCTTTCTAAACTGATAAACCTCTTCAGCAAGCCCCACTATCTCATACATTACCAAGTATTTGATCTATCAGCATTGGGATCTGTAATAAATTGCACCAGATTTCACATCAAAGGAAGTAAAGAGTTGGCCCAAAGGTCCACTGGTCTTTCAACATGCTCCACCCTTCAGAGGTGACCAGATTGGTAGAATAGTGGAATGGTCTGCTGGAGACACAGGTGAAGTTTCAGCATAGTAGCTACACTCTACAATGCTACAGTGCCATTTTTGAGAAAGAAGTGTATGCATCACTAAAACTTATGTAGTGATATATCCCCATCATGGGTTCAAGAATCAAAAAATAGAAACAGGAGGGGCCTCATTTACTACAACTTCCAGTGACCCGCTTGAGTATTGTGTGCTTTTGTTTCTGCGACTCTTGAATTTTGCAGGGTTAGAACTTTCGGGCCCTGAGGAGCTAAGTAGCTTACTATTTTAGTAGCTTAGGTTACTGAAGCAAAATGCCATGAATTCAGTAGGTTAAACAACACAAATTTATTTCTCATAGTTTTGGAGGCTGAGGAGTCCAAGATCAATAAGCCAGCAGATTCAGTTTTCCCAGTGTGAGGACTCTTCTTGGATCACAGATAGACACATTCGTTGTGTTTTTACATGAGAAAGGGAAGGGGAGGGGGAATGAGATAGGGAGGGAGATAGAGGGCACTTTGGCCCTTCCTCTTCTTATAATGACACTAATCCCAGATGTGGTCTCCACCCATGTAACTTCATTTGAACCTAATTACCTACTAAAGATCCCATCTCCAAATACCACCACATTGGAGGTTACAGCTTCAACATATAAAGATTTAAAATATATGAAGCATAAATATTAAAAAGATGTGAAACATAAAATTCACGAAGGATAAATATTTGTCCATAACAGAAGCATATTTTTCCAAGGGATGTACAAGAATCCATTTGAACTATAAAATATGGTTGTCACTTTGGCACCTGAACTTATACTCAAAGATTTTTAGGCAGGAAACCAGTCACCATGTTGAGGGTGAGACTTCTGTTACACCCTGGGGCACAGCGAGATGTGTATGGGACATACATCATCTACTTGAGTGCCTTGTTGTACTCCCCTGCCTAAATGTGACTGTATGTGGACATGCACAGTAATCTTGACCTAAGAAAGGTTTAGTTACTTGTGGCTTGGACCCCTGTATCATCATACTAAGTAAGCCACCGAGACCACCAAATATGCCGGGTAATGGTGAGGGGAAAGGAGACCACAGACCACCTGTAATGAGGAGGTCTATTGTACTTCCCACTAATCTTTCCTACACACCAGAAAATACATAGACAAGTAGATCCAATAAGCACAGTGGGTGAGCTATGGAGACCCACAGCCAAGTTCCCGCTTCAGGAACAACTTGCCCAATTCTGGGGAGTTTGATCCAAAAACAGAAAGCAACTGTCACTTCTCTCCTAGTACATCTCAAATGCAGAGAACCACCTCATTCAAAGGCACTCAGTTCCTCCCAAGGGAGTTCACATCTGGTGATTGGGCAAGGATGGGATACAGAGGTCTGGCCATTTTAGCATGACAGACATTCTGAATGATGATATTTGCCCAGATAGCTCCATTGGATGGGATAATGTTTTCTTGGAAATGCTTCACAATCCAGCTCCTTTTTCTTGAATCCAATTCTGTTGCACGAGTAGATCTCAGATATCTTGTATCCCAAACCTCATTTCAGTATCTGTTTCTCAACTTTTGGAAAAACCCAGCCTTCAACTATATTTATATATCTATGTGTATAAATGTAATATGTATCTTTCTGACATATAAGTTAAAGATATATATAATTTTTCCTTTTGGTTATTTCTCTGGAGAAGACAAAATAATACAGTATATGGACATAGGAATAGGAGCCTCTTTGTAGGGAACTGTAATAAGCTCCATGCTCAAAGACACCCTTTTCGGTTGTTACTGATTAATATAAAAAAAATATAGCTTTGTGTGACCATGGATCTACATCTCAGTGTTTGTGTGACCAAGGATCTACATCTCAGTGTTTGTGTGACCATGGATCTACATCTCAGTGTTTGTGTGATTCTGTTGTTCTACATGCTAAAATCCTTGCCCTCTGAGGTAATGACTTACTTTTAATGCTATGTTATTTTGGGATACTGTTTTTTTGAGATCTGTTTACTCTGGATCTGCTTACCCCTAGCACTTACAAAACCTTTTTATGGGATTCCTAGTGCTATCTTCTCAGCATGGATTATGTTCCCAACAGTTTTCCTTCAGGGTCTAGGTCTTTGTCTTTATGAAAAAACATGTTTGTGGTACATTCAGTGATGCCAGGGGATTTAGATTGTCATGGTTTCATCTTCTCCTTGCCCCAATGTGTTTCCTTGGGTCTTTTTTTCATGTATCTGAAACCTGAGAGTTCTCCTTATAGTATTGTGGATTGTTCTAGATACTTGAGAATCTCATGCTCTACTGACTGAGCTAGCTGGGTGTCTTTTCTCGATACTTTTGAGATCAAGCTTTTGTTTTTTATTTCTGGGTCCCACGACATGTATGACCCTTCATTCTTTGCCTGTATCTTCTCATCTACTGCTGGGCAGCAGTGACCCAGCATGACCTGACACTGTGGAATGCCTTGACCATACCACTCATCCACAGAGGTTCTTGGAGGATTTCTTTCTTGTAACTTCAGTGAATATGTCATCTATGTGCTGTTTGTTTTGCTATCCCTTTTGGTATGTCTGTTTTTATGAAAAGGTTTGGGGAGATCTTAAAAATGGCTGTGGTCATAATCCTGTTGTTAGTGCCTCAGAAATAACTTTTAGTCTCTATTCATAATATTAAAGTTATTTATTCATTCTAGAAAAATCTGTTAAACTTACATGTTTAGCTATATTGTAAACTTTTAAGCACGTGTTAATTATTTGTTATGAATTCTTTATTAGTAGTATGCATCATTCATTACAAAACATAGTTCATGCAACATATATTAAATAATTTAAATATGATTAATAAATTCCAGTGGTATTTTAAACAATCTCATGTTGACCTTATGGTAATGGAATGTATTTAATTTATGCACTCTCACCCTCATTAGACTATTTGCCATTTGAGAATTAAAATTATATTTTATGAGTCTTTATAACCCAAGTGACTAAAAATAACACTCAATATGTTAGCAATTAAAAATATAATTTAAAAAGTGTTACAATTTAAACTTGAAATATTTTACTACCTAAACATTGCCATTTTCAGCTGTTAAAGTAAAACCCAAGAATATAGCTACAAAATTAATGACGTGCTAGAAAAATGAATAGTAAAAATTTATAGACACCTTTGAAATCATGTGGAATAAAAATAAATATTCAAATTTCACATGTAAATCCCTATAGTTGGATTGATTTTGTGTATATGCCCATGATATCCTAATCATTTGTATATAATACTAAAGTTTCCTGAGGAATTTATAAAATAGTATATAAGATCAAAATATGTAAACCTTTATAAAGTATTTTTTTGCACACTTACTTGCCAAGATATAGTCGCAGAGATATATAGAAAAATTTTGACAGTCGTTTTTTTTCTCCAAAATGTCACTTTAAACATATTTTTGGGGGGCATGGAAAGTAAATATTTTATTTAGATGTTGAAATATTTCTTCCATAGATATCATTCTACAACAAATAAAATTATAACACATTAGTAAAAACTTCCTTAATAGAGTGCAGATTTGGGAAGGTGCTGTTTTGGTAGAAAAAGCATCCTGTATCTTATACAAAATATTTATTTTCTGCTTACCCATTACTAGTATTCATTTTTTCTCAATGTACAAGTTAAGTGCATAGTAAATCATTCCCTTAAATCCTACAATCTATATTAAAATTTTTCTGTGGAAAATTACACTTTTATCATGTGTTTTAATGTGTTCCTTCACATCTTTGAAAGTGCCTATCAGATTTGACTTTACAGTTTTATAGTTCCCACCATCTTAGAGCTGTTTTTTCCTAGCATGGCACCATATTATTCTAATCCAGAATGTTTGAAAGAAACATTCATGAATAGAATTATCTTGAAAATATTTGCTATTTTAGTACAAGTACTTTTGAAATAAACAGGCAAAAAAAAAAAATATGGAGACAAGTCTTTCCTATTCTTGGAGGACAAACTGTAGTACACTTTCAACAATTGATTTGACTCTCATTGCCCATTTCTTCCAAACAATCAAGTTATCTCTGTGGCGTCTGTGAACAGGACTGCATTGCCAATTGACCGATTTCCCTGGTTAGCTGTCCTTTTGCTCTTTTTCCAGTGCTGTCACTAGGAAGGATTGACTCTGGGCCTTGGTAAAGAAAACACTTTCTGACAAATAATGCCATTCATGTACAGGAGGACAATACACATCTATATGCAAACCTCCATTTGACTTCCTTCTTCCTAATAAGGCTCGTGTTTGTATGACTGCGCAGACGGTTCTAGTATTCACAAAAGAATTTGACAAAGTTCTCACAGGGGCCAAAACAATAGCCATTGGTTTCTATATGTGAAATCTGTTAGGTAAATGAAGATCATCTTCAGTATTCTGTTCAATTTTTTAAATGATGTTTGTAGAACTTGTTTTTTTTCTTTTCAACTCTATTTTATGCCTAAGTGTCCAAGCAATATTAAACATACCCTAATGAAATAAGAATGGCAGTTACCTAGTAGAGAGGTGGGATTTGAGATATTGATTTGAGAGAGAAGGCCTAGGGCCTGTTTTATTCAAAGCTAAGCCTTTAAGTGAGTTTCTCTCTGTCTCTGTTGCCTTCCTTTTTCTCTCTCACAGAGGTTTGTCTGTGAATGAGCCTTGTGCATCCTTGGTGTGAACACAAGGTACTGTGTGACCCCTTCTGGTGGATTTTTATTTCATACAGCTTAAATGGGCGATACAATATATTGTTGCTTAAGACATTAAGAATAGTGAAATTACAATGGGGCACTTGTCAAAGAAGATGGCATTCATTCTTCAAACAATTCCACCTACAAAACCTGTTAGTAAGGACCGCCTTGCTGCTCAGGATCTTGCTACTCAGGATCGTGGTTGCATTGGTTTTCTCAGTGGAGTCCCATGCTTTGTGTTTTGCATCATTGCCTTACTTACATCTCTCAGCAGTACACAAAAGAAATAGTATATATGTGTCTAAGGATCATAATCTTACTTCAGGTTAATTCTCAACTTTCCATTGTTAGTATTAAACTTTCTGGGCTTTCTCCTATCATGTAGGATGGTCACTTCATGCTTTTTACATGCGTATACAGCACCTGCAACTTATTCCTCTTACACTGTGGTTTTATTTTTTTGTACCTATCACTATCAACATAAATGGCATATTATAATTATACAGTAACTAATATATTTGTGGACCGTATGGTGTTTATTTTGCTTTGTCGAGTTTTAAGAGATCATGAGACAAGGGTAGATTTTTTTCATTAACCATTAAAGTTTGGTGGTTATTGACAAAGCAAGCTTTATATTTATAAATTCTCTTGAAAGTGAAAAACAGCAGAGTTTATGTTCCTATTCATTGTAATCAATACTTACCTTAACACCAATAACAATCAGCTAAAAAATATGCCAAAACATCCTCATAAAATTCTATATTCCTTATGTCTCCTGGACATCATTTGGGTGGTATTCATTTGGTAGATTCAAAAGTATACTTACATATTTTTTTGGTCAAATATTTTTTATTTCACTAAAAATATTATGAAGAAAATAATAAAAATCATCCAGGACCTATAAGGTTAAATTTAGGTATCAAATAATGTTGCTTTACTGGTAAAAAAAATCTGTATAGAATGCCTGTGGACCCAAGAGACTTTTTTACTTATCAAAAGAAGGTCTAATCATTGGTCTCATCATTTTACTAAAGAAAGCATAGTACCTTATACATATTAACAATCAACTATTTATCCAATTTAAATTCTAATAATGTCCTTATTGGACATCTTTATTATAGTAAACCTGAATACTGTACCAGTATAAATGTCCAGAACATATATATGTCCTGCAGAGGTATTTCAAATTCAGTGTTCTGCACTTAAAAATGTTAAAAGTGGCTACACATAAGGCAGGCAAATAATAGTAGCCATTACTCCAGGAATAGTCTTAGAGCAGTGTAGCACAGTGACTCCATGTACTTGAATCAGTCTGCTCGGTTTAAATTTTGGTTTCACCCTTTATTAGATATGTCATCTTGGAAAAGTTAAATGGCTTCTTAAAACATTAGTTCCCTCATATATAAAATAGGTAAATCTAGTACTTAATTCCTGGATTCCGGAGAAGGTCAAATATGATAGAGTAGACGAGGTCTTAGAACACATCTAATGTGTATAGAAAATATTCTCTAAGTGGTGGTCCATTTCTGAGCTAGTCCAAGGAATATTAGCTGTGCTTTTCCTTCCAGGATCAAGTCATTCACCAAAGTGCAGTCACAGCTCTGTTATTATTATTATTATTTTTTAGAGCTTAAAAAAAATCAAATTGAGATTTGTTGAAGAGGTAGCATCAGAATCTCTCATTTTATCGTTTTGGCATAATTTCTTAGGCCCAGGAAAGTTGATTCTAACATGTGTCTAACCTACCTTGTTTGCCTTTTGAAAATTTATGCTGCTATTAAACATCAAAAATTGTGTCACATGGAAATGCCTTCCTGGGAGTGCGTGCTGTTACGGTTGAATCATCTGTTTGTGCTATCATTAGGTACAAAAGCTTTGAAGTTAACACCTAGAGCCAATCTTATCACAGGTGTGGCATGGAAATAAACTTCAAAAAGGATGCACAGTGCTCATTCATAGACAGGTAAACATCTGTGAGAGAGAGAAAAGAAAGCATGAAAGATGGAGAGACTCACTTAAAGGCTAAGCTTTGAACAAAACGGGCCCTAGGCCTTTTTTTCCTAATTGATGTGTCTATTTGTATGGCTTCCTGCCTCTCTTCTAGGTAACTAATGAAGTCTCACTTTTTGAACTAATTTACATTGACCTCTTCTTTAGCTCCCAGTAGTTCCTTTTAAAGTGAGGTTGGTTTTCCCTAATGAGGGTCAACTGTGAGCTGGGGTCGCTAAAAGAAAAGAAATTCCCTTTAAGAAGCTGTACCTCTGCTTAGGCTGATGGCTGGAGAAAGAGGAGAGGCCAAGAATACATGGAAGGTCTTGAACCTTCAGGCTGAAATTGGAAATCCTATAAATGAGCTGTATTTAGACTCACAACATCTTTCTTCCTTAAGGAAGATTATTACATTCCAGACACTAAGGCTACAAAAATGAGGATAAACAAAGCCCTAAAAGGAACGACAATTTTTGATAACTCTTGGTCCAGGAGTTATATTCTTTCTCTACTTTTGACAAGTGTAATACGTGTATAAAATTCAGATCAACTTTTACTTTAATAAAATTACTCTTTTTTTCTTTTTCTTTTATCAACTGATGGCTTGGGAGTACTGATGCTATCACAAAATAAAGAAACAAAACTGTAAATCGCAAAGGGTCAAGTTATCAGGATTATACTTTGATGTCTCTAAGCCTAAAGCTTACTCACAACTCCAAAATAATTTCATCAATGTTATAACTGAAGATAAATGGCCCAGTTCCCTTTGAGTTTTCAAGTCTCTTATCTTCTATTATGAGTTTATCATATGATTTTTGTTCCACAAGAAACAAGAATCTGTTGAATTTGTGCCTCTAAATCTCTTTATTTCTTTGATTTTCATTTATGCTTTAGGGCAAAACAGGCTATATGATGCTCCACTTTATGGAATGTAGATTCCTGGCCCTTCATGTACAAGCCAAGCCTCCCCCACTGCAAGCATTCTGGAACTGATGGATGGCAAGCCTGCCTCAAAATCTTTCTTTTCTTATCCTCGGTAAGTATATATCAATAAATAGGAATAGACACTGCTGCAGCTGAAGCCTGTGAGCACAACTTCTCATTTCATTAGCTCTGCTGATATTACTTCTGGTTCAGAGGGTCCATTCTCTCTGCCTCTTTGGGATGTGCTTTGACATCAAGCCCCAAAGGCATATGGTAAAAAATTTCTTGCTTTTTAAGCCTGCTTTTTGTTGGCTCACCAGTCAGTGTAGTAGCAGCTATAATGACAACTAGGGGGCCGGTAAAATAACCCAAAGTGTCTTGTTATCAAATTCTGAGTTAATAAAAAAAAGGAAACAAACTTATTAAATACATCTTACTCTGAAGATACGATACTCTTCTAGTTAACACTAATCATCACATTATTGCTTTTTTTCTTCAAAGATCATGAGCTTTGGGTGAGAAAAATGGGTTGAAATCCTGACTTTATCACTTATGAGCATTATGACTGGGAAATTAGAATGATTTAACCTCTCAGAAATACAGTCATCCTACCTGTTTATTACTCACTTATGAATCAGTTGGGATAATCATATGCTACTTAAGGTTTCAGCTTTGTGATGTTTAAATAGCATATGTGTTCATTTTTAGGATTATTATAGACACAGAAGTCAGTCACTCAGCATGGATTATTTTTTATCTTTAAAAAATAACTTAAATCTCTTTCTCCTGCCAGGTTAAATATACCTTCATCAAGAACAGGGGTCCCTGACCTTTTTCTCTAGTCTTATAGCTTTTGGTGTTTTATTGGCCATAATGAAGTGAATCATGGCCCCAAAAAGATACATCCATGCCTTAATATCTAGAACCTCTGATTATTAATTTGAATGGCAAAAGGTATAATTATGTTAACAGTCTTCAGAGGAAGACTTTATTCTGGATTATCCAAGTGGGCCCTAAATGCAATCACATTTATTTTTATGAGAGAGAAACAGTCTTTAAGACAGATGGAGGAAGAAAGACACAGGCAAAAGAGGGGAACCCCGAGAGATTGGAGCAATGCCTCCACAAGCCATGGGACACGTGGAGTCACCAGAAGCTGGAAGTAGCAAAAGAGGCGCGGCACTATAGCTTTTGAAGGAAGGATAGTCCTTCCAACACCTTGATTTAGGACTGAGGCCTCTATAAGTATAAGAGAATAAATTTCTGTAGGTTTAAGCCACCCAGTTTATGATAATTTTTATAGCAACCCCAGGTAGATAAAATTGCCATTTTATCACTTTGAACATTTTGTGTGTGTTTTGACAATCTTATCAATAGACTGTTAGAATCTTGAAAATGGAAATTACATCTACTCCGTTTTGTGTTGGACTCAGTACCTAGCACATATCCTTATACATAGCAGGGGATAGAAGGAAATTCCCAAATGGATTAATGAATGCCTCCATCAGTGAGAGAATTATGCTGGACACAGTCCTTAAGTACAACAATTAAGAATAGATCGGTGGAGTCAGCAAAACTGACTGATTATATAGAGATACATCTTTTGGGGAAAAAGTAAGTTGAAACATGCATTTTTACACTGAAAATGTTTAAAAAGTGACACAGTAAGTAACTGTGATTGACAAATCCAAGAGGTAAATTGACAATCTAAGAGAATTAGTAACAGGATTTTTGTGTATTACGTTGATTGTACTTCTGGTTTGCAGTTGAGACTATAAGAAGCTTAGAACTCCTCACTCCCTACCTCACAATAAAAGATGAATGAACTGAAAATACCTAAAACTCCTTTTAGAGTCATCAGAGAATTGAAGCCACAAGGCAAATTGCTGCCCCTAAAACTAGGGAGGTAAGTGAATCCAGAAAATCAAAATTTACTGGGAGTATAAGCCCAGAAGTGGAGCAGGATCCCATCACTGGTGCCAATTCCAGTAGGAACAAAAGTTATAATTGGCAAATTGCTAGAGGCTCAGTGAGCACTAACTTGAGAGTTAAAATCACCATTGTCGCCCTTGTCTTTCAAGAGTTTTACCTCTAGGTGCCCATTAGTTTATCACTATGAAGGCTGGAGGAAAATCTTCTCACCCTTCTGGCAGGGATAGGGGAAAAGTAACTATTTTGAAATAATGTCCACATCTCTTTAGCAGGGCCTGCCCTCAAGGGAAACTATTTTATTGGAGCTTAAATGTTTGGAATTTATCCAAGCATCATCTACCTGGCAAAAAGAAAATACTAATGCCAACCCTCCAGTTCTTTGAAAGAGAAGAAAATGGTACATGGTATATTTGAATACAGGTTTGGGAAACAGAAATTTAATAAAAGAATAATAATTGTTTTAGCTGATCACAGAAGCTACCATCCTGAGTGACTACTACCGAAGTCAATTTGATATAGAACTCAAGAAAGATTCCACACCAGTACCCAAGATAATTACTGGGGATGGATAGATTCTAGCAAAACTAATCATAGTGGAGGAAGTCCTAGGTTGAAGTGCAAGTCCAAGAAGAAGACTGTGTAGCAAGACTAGAGAGCAACAAGTCCAAACTGGAACAGAAGAACAATTTGCAAGAAATAACTATGGTTAGAAAAAGTCTAATTCTAGGAGTAGAATAGATCTCCTGCATCACTTGGTGAAAACTTAAAAATAGTTACAGAAAACACAGCAAAGGAAGCACTTAAGTAATTATTACTCCAGGAAAACACAAGAGTTTACAACAGGACATTTAGTCTTGTGCATGACTACGTCATGCAGGAAACACTTTACATATTAAATTTTTTCTCTATATGAATATCTTTTGTCATTATTAAGTAAAGGAAAAAAAGCTATTCATGTGTCATATGGGTAAATTCGTTTTTTAAAAGATATTCATAAAAATACAAATTGCAGAGAAGAGGTTTCAGCTTGATTGATAGTAATTAGCAGATACGTCACTTTCTAATGTACTGAATAATTCCAGAATTTCATAGACTTGTAATTATTGAAAACATTTTATATAAAATGGCACTTATGTGAATTTTGGAATAGCTAGTTTTTGGTTTTGCAGAAAAATTGTCTAGTTAACATATCATAATACAACTATATTGTTCTTCATTTCTCTTTATTCAGTCTTGTTTCACATTTTTTTCCTTTGATTTCTCTCCCACCTCATTACCCTTTCCTCCTTTAACAATCTCATCCCTTCTTAAAATACAGAGCTGATTCTCTTTAAAGAATATACCATGTCATTGTGCATGGATGGATATTAATTGTATCACCACAAAAGCAGGGAGAGGAAAAGGAAAATGCCTTCTGAATTGTCCTTTATAGAACCCTTGCTTCCATTATGGCACATCAATTTTTTTCCTCTTCTCTATATACACCTAGATTCTGTATCATTTCAAATCCATTTTGCTGGCACATTATGTTCCAACATAGTGCCATTTTTTTGTTCTTAAACTGATTAGTTATTTCCTGTATCTCCTTGGGTCTCACTTTGCTTCTTCCTCTGATGGAAAACAGAACACTTCAAGAAATCCATCATGCTTTTTTTAGAGTGGTTTTCCTTAGGCATTGTTTGAAGTTCTCACCTTAATATGGAAGAAATTATTCATATGTTATACACTTTACTGCTTAAAAATGCAACTTGAAGATGAACTAGAGTATATAATGTCTTCAGAATTCTTAGCTCAATTATGTAACATTTATAAAGAAGTTATATATCAATCTTTCTCATGGAATATATGGTCTAAGAAGTTCTACATCAATAATAATAAATTTGCTATTAATAACTTACAGGTATATATAATTGTTCTTTGAGACATATTTTTTAATGCAATTTAGCTATAAGGAAATACATGAGTAGTTGCTCAAGATAACATTAATAAATAAGCGAATGTAGTGAAATTTAAATATATATACTTAACTAGGCATAATTATTTATTTATTTATCTTTAATATAATTTATTTGGTATCATTAATCCACAATTACATGTGCAATATTATGGTGATTAAACTACCCCCTTCATCAGGTCCCCCCAGCAACCCCATCACAGTCACTGTCCATCAGCGTAGTGAGATGCTATAGAATCACTACTTGTCTTCTCTGAGTTGTACAGGCCTCCCCATACCCCCCCAACATTACGTTGGCTAATTGTAATGCCACTTTTTCCCTCTTATCTCTCCCTTCCCACCCATCTTCCCCAGTCCCTTTCCCTTTGGTAACTATTAGTCCGTTCTTGGGTTTGTGAGTCTGCTGCTCTTTTGTTCCTTCAGTATTTTTTCTTAGTTCTTATACTCCACATATGAGTGAAATCATTTGATACTTGTCTTTTTCGGCTGGGCTTATTTCACTGAGCATAATACCCTCTAGCTACAACCATTGTTGTTGCAAATGGTAGGATTTGTTTTCTTCGTATGGCTGAATAATATTCCATTGTGTATATGTACCGCATCTTCTTTAACCATTTATCTACTGATGGACACTCAGGTTGCTTCCATTTCTTGGCTATTGTAAATAGTGCTGCAATAAACATAGGGGTGCATCTGTCTTTTTCAAACTGGGCGGCTGCATTCTTAGGGTAAATTCCTAGGAGTGGAATTCCTGGGTCAAATGGTATTTCTATTTTGAGTTTTTTGAGGAACCTCCATACTGCTTTCCACAATGGTTGAACTAACTTGCGTTCCCACCAGCAGTGTAGGAGGGTTCCCTTTTCTCCATATGCTCACCAACATTTGTTGTTGTTTGTGTTTTGGATGTTGGCCATCCTCACTGGTGTGAGGTGATATCTCATTGTGGTTTTAATCTGCATTTCTCTGATGATTAGCGATGTGGAGCATCTTTTCATGTGCCTGTTGGCCGTCTGAATTTCTTCTTTAGAGAAGTGTCTATTCATGTCCTCTGCCCATTTCTTAATTGGATTATTTGCTTTTTGTTTGTTAAGGTGCGTGAGTTCTTTATATATTTTGGATGTCAACCCTTTATCAGATACATTATTTATGAATATATTCTCCCATACTGTAGGATGTCTTCTTGTTCTACTGATGGTGTTCTTTGCTGTACAGAAGCTTTTCAGCTTGATATAGTCCCACTTGTTCATTTTTGCTTTTGTTTCCCTTGCCCGGGGAGATATGTTCATGAAGAAGTCGCTCATGTTTATGTCCAAGAGATTTTTGCCTATGTTTTTTCTAAGAGTTTTGTGTTTTCATGACTTACATTCAGGTCTTTGATCCACCCTGAGTTTACCTTTGTGTATGGAGCTAGACAGTAGTCCAGTTTCATTCTCTTACATGTAGCTGTCCAGGTTTTCCATCACCAGCTGCTGAAGAGGCTGTCATCTCTCCATTGTATATACAAGGCTCCTTTATCAAATATTAATTGACTGTATATGTTTGGGTTAATGTTTGGATTTTCTATTCTGTTCCATTGGTCTGTGGGTCTGTTTTTGTGCCAATACCAAATTGTCTTGATTACTGCGGCTTTGTAGTAGAGCCTGAAGTCAGGGAGCGTAATCCCCCCTGTTTTATTCCTCCTTCTCAGGATTGCTTTGCCTATTCGGGGGTCTTTTGTGGTTCCATATGAATTTTAGAATTATTTGTTCCAGTTCATTGAAGAAAGCTGTTGGTAGTTTAATAGGGATTGCATTGAATCTGTAGATTGCTTTAGGTAATACAGCAATTTTGACAATATTTATTCTTCCTAGCCAAGAGCATGGGATGCATTTCCATTTGTTAGTGTCCTCTTTAATTTCTCTTAGGAGTGTCTTGTAGTTTTCAGAGTACAGGTGTTTCACTTCCTTCGTTAGGTTTATTCCTAGGTATTTTATTCTTTTTGATGCAATTGTGAATGGAATTGTTTTTCTGATTTCTCTTTCTGTTAGTTCATCGTTAGTGTATAGTAAAGCAACAGATTTCTGTGTGTTAATTTTGCATCCTGCAACTTTGCTGAATGCAGATATTAGTTCTAGTAGTTTTGGAGTGGAGTCTTTAGGGTTTTTTTGTACAGTATCATTTCATCTGCAAATAGTGACAATTTGACTTCTTCTTTACCAATCTAGATGACTTGTATGTCTTTGTTTTGTCTGATTACCATGGCTAGGACCTCCAGTACTATGTTGAATAACAGAGGAGAGAGTAGGCATCCCTGTCTTGTTCCCGATCTTAGATGAAAAGCTTTCAGCGTCTCGCTGTTAAGTATGATGTTAGCTGTGGGTTTGTCATGTATACCCTTTATGATGAGGTACTTGCCCTCTATACCCATTTTGTTGAGATTTTTAATCATGAATGGATGCTGAATTTTGTCAAATGCTTTTTCAGCATCTATGGAGATGATCATGTGGTTTTTCTCCTTCTTTTTGTAGATGTGGTGGATGCTGATGGATTTTCGAATGTTGTACCATCCTTGCATCCCTGGGATGAATCCCACTTGATCATGGTGTATGATCCTCTTGATGTATTTTTGAATTCAGTTGGCTAATATTTTTTTGAGTATTTTTGCTTCTATGTTCATCGGGGATATTGGTCTGTAATTATCTTTTCTGGTGAGGTCTTTGCCAGGTTTTGATATTAGAGTGATGTTGGCTTCCTAGAATGAGTTTGGAAGTATTCCCTCCTCTTCTATTTTTGAAAAACTTTAGGGAGAAGTGGTGTTACTTCTTTATATGTCTGTTAGAATTCAGAGGTGAATCCATCTGGTCCGGGGGTTTTGTTCTTGGGTAGTTTTTTGATTACCGATTCAATTTCGTTGCTGGTGATTGGTCTGTTTATTTTTTCTGTTTCTTGCTTGGTTAGTCTTGGAAGGTTGTATTTTTCTAAGAAGTTGTCCATTTCTTCTATGTTTTCCAGCTTGTTAGCATATAGAGTCTCATAATATTCTCTTATAATTCTTTGCATTTCTGTGGGGTCCGTCGTTATTTTTCCTTTCTCATTTCTGATTCTGTTTATGTGTGTAGATTCTCTTTTTCTCTTAAGAAGTCAGGCTAGGGGTTTATCTATTTTGTTTATTTTTTCAAAGAACCAGCTCTTGGTTTCAGTGATTTTTTTCTATTGTTTTATTCTTCTCAATTTTATTTATTTCTTCTCTAATCTTTATTATGTCCCTCCTTCTGGTGACTTTGGGTCTCATTTGTTCTTCTTTTTCCAATTTCAGTAATTGTGTCTTTAGACTATTCATTTGGGAATGTTCTAGGCCGGGTTTGCAATATACTTTCCTCTTAGAACTGCCTTTGCTGAGTCCCACAGAAGTTGTGGCTTTGTATTTTTGTTTTCATTAGTCTCCATATATTCTTTGATTTCTGTTTTGATTTGGTCGTTAACCCATTGATTAATTAGGAGAGTGTTGTTAAGTCTCCATGTATTTGTGAGCCTTTTTGATTTCTTTCTAAAATTTATTTCTAGTTTTATACGTTGGTGATCTGAGAAGTTGGTTGGTAGGATTTCAATATTTTTGAAATTACTGAGGTTCTTTTTGTGACCTAGTATGTGGTCTATTCTGGAAAATGTTCCATGTGCACTTGAGAAGAATGTGTATCCTGTTGCTTTTGGGTGTAGAGTTCTGTAGATGTCTGTTAGGTCCATCTGTTCTAGCGTGTTGTTCAGTGCCTCTGTGTCTTTACTTAGTTTCTGTCTGGTTGATCTGTCCTTTGGAGTGAGTGGTGTGTTGAAGTCTCCTAAAATGAATGCATTGCTGTCTATTTCCTCCTTTAATTCTGTTAGTATTTGTTTCACATATGCTGGTGCTCCTGTGTTGGGTGCATGTATATTTATAATGGTTATATCTTCTTGTTGGACAGACCCCTTTATCAAGATGTAATGTCCTTCTTTATCTCTTGCTACTTTCTTCATTTTGAGGTCTATTTTGTCTGATACAAGTACTGCAACACCTGCTTTTTTCTCCTTGTTATTTGCATGAAATATCTTTTCCATCCCTTCACTTTTAGTCTGTGTATATCTTTGGGTTTGAGGTGAGTTTCTTGTAGGCAGCATATAGATGGTTCTTGCTTTTTTATCCATTCTGTTACTCTGTGTCTTTTGATTGGTGCATTCAGTCCATTTACATTTAGGGTGATTATTGGCAGATATGTACTTATTGCTGTTGCTGGCTTTAGATTCGTGGTTACCAAAGGTTCCAGGGTTGCTTCTTTACTATCTAAGAATCTAACAACTTTCTTGTTAAATTATTGTGAACGCTGTCTGATGTTTCTTTATTTGTCTCCCTTCTTATTCTTCCTCCTCCATTCTTTCTATACTAGGTGTTTTATTCTTTGCCTTTAGTTAGTATTTGGATGGTCTGCTTTCTTTGCTATGATTTTATTTTTTTCTGGTGACATCTTTTTAGCCTTAGGAGTGCTTCCACCTAGAGCAGTCCATTTAAGATATCCTGTAGTGGTGGTTTATGAGAGGCAAAGTCTCTCAACTTTTGTTTGTCTGGAAATTGTTTAATCTGTCCATCATATTTAATGATAATCGTGCTGGATACAGTATTCTTGGTTCGAGGCCCTTCTGTTTCATAACGTTAAATATATCATGCCATTCTCTTCTGGCCTGTAAGTTTTCTGTTGAGAAGTCTGATGGTAGTCTGATGGGTTTTCCTTTATAGGTGATCTTTTTTCTCTCTCCAGCTGCCTTTAATACCCTGTCTTTATCTTTGATCTTTGCCGTCTTAATTATTATGTGTCTTGGTGTTGTCTTCCTTGGGTCCCTTGTGTTGGGAGATCTGTTGGCTTCGGTGGACTGCGAGACTATTTCCTTCCCCAGCGAGGGAAAGTTTTCAGCAATTATTTCTTCAAAGACACTTTCTATCCCTTTTTCTCTCTCTTCTTCCTCTGTTACTCCTATAATGCGAATATTGTTCCATTTGGATTGGTCACACAGTTCTCTTAATATTCTTTCATTCCTAGAAATCCTTTTATCTCTCTCTGCCTCAGCTTCTCTGTACTCCTGTTCTCTGATTTCTATTCCATTAACAGTCTCTTGCATCTCATCCAGTCTGCTGTTAAGCCCGTCAATCGCTTGTCTGATTTCTGCATTGTCTTTCCTCACTTCCTTCACTTCCTCCCTCAGCTCTTGCACATTTCTCTGTAGGTCCATCAGCATGGCTATGACTTTTATTCTGAATTCTTTTTCAGGAAGACTGTGCATTTCCATCCCTTTAGACTCCCTCTCTGGGGTTGTCTCGTTGATTTTGGTCTGAACCATATTCCTCTGTCTTTTCATGGCTATAGAAGTGGTCGCTGGTAGTTGCCATGTATGTCAGCTGGGCTCTTTAAGACTTTAAAAAGAGAAAAAAAAAGAGAAATAAGAAATAAAAGAAAAAACAAAAAACAAAACAAAACAAAATCAAAAAACAAAACAAACAAAACAAAACAAAAAAAACACCCACTGGGTGTAGATTCTGTGCAGATGCTGTAGGTGGCACTGTTGCCCCACTATTCTGCAGCCATGGCCGCGCTGCTCCACAGGGCCCTTTATAGCTCTGGCCAGTGTGGGAACAAATGGGAGGCTGTTTATCAGTAAGAAGTGTAAGTACGGCCATGCTTCCCCAGTCGCCAGGTAAGGCGTCCGAAAGTCCCCAGGACTCCCTGCCTGCTGGGCTGAGTGTGCTGGGGCGATCCGGCTCCTCCGCTGGGCTCCTGTCTCTTTAAGACCTCTGAAGAAGCACGCGCTTTTGTTATTTTTTTTTCCTTCCCGTGAGCCGGCTGCAAGCACCCTGGCACGTTCCCACTCAGATCCTGCCCCTCTGTCTCTCCAATCTCCGCTGCACTGCATGATGTGGGTCAGCACTCCCCGCACAGATCTCCGGGGCTGGCTACTTTGCGGGGTGTACTTCCACTCCCTCCCAGCTCTGAATACTCTCCTCCCGCCAGTGTGCTGGAGTGGGGGAGGGCTCGGGTCCCGCCAGGTCGCAGCTCCGTATCTTACCTGCCTCTTGGGGTGCCGAGTCCTCTTGGGTGTAGCTGCACTCTGTGCACTTTCCTGTGTATTCTGCTCTCTCTTTTAGGAATAGTTGTATTTCCTATATTTTCGTAGATAAATATAGTGTTGGGAGGAGATTTCTGCTGCCCTGCTCACGCCGCCATCTTCCCGGAAGTCATCTATGCATATTTAAACCAATAAATAATTATTTACTTTTGTATATATATTATATATTGATGCATATTGAAAATATTGACATTAGTGGTAATCTATCATATTTCATGATAATTGCATAATATTTATTTGATTCTATTTTTTAGCCTCACAATTGGCTGTCCGAAAGGAAATAAAGAAGAAAACTTTTTCTATTAGAATGAAATTTTTTTTTTTTTCCATTTTTCCATGATATGGAATTGGAAACTAAAAAAGTTATTAACTGTACATAATAATGAAGATATTGACTTATTAAATTGTCAAAAGTAAATATGTTGGCATAAGTCTGCATAAGATTTAATTATAGGCTCAAATAGATAGATGCATCCCTAAAAGTAGCATAAAGCATTTTCCCTGACAGGTGATATAGTCCCTGTTATTGCATTCTGCTCAATAGCTAACGAAACAGTCATCAATTTGGTGACTTAAACATATAATTTTCTAGAGACATCAGAATGAACACCCAGCAGAATGAGAATTGTGCATGCAATTGGAATTTGTATTGCAAACAACAAACACTGCAAACTGAATGATATAAAATAAGGTTTGCATGAACTGAGATATTTAACATGCTCTCAACTGAGAATGCCTAACATTGTAAATACATTTTCTCTTGTAGATATATACAGTTAATAAAATTTAATAAAAATCTCAATGGGTAGTTTTATACTTAAATATTTTAAAAATTAGTCTGGGAAGGAACTTTAAGATCATTTCAATACTTCCACATTTTGTAGTCCATACCCTAACTCTCTTGCTCTTCTTTATTGGGAATTCCCGTTCAATGACCTTTCTACTTTCTTTCATTAATAGGGCTTTTCTTCTCCTCATTTCTATTTCTCTCTTTAACTTCTTTGGCTTCTGATTCCAACTTCTCTCTTCCTAGTGCTTGGTAAATTGTTTTGCTTATTTTTCTTTCATAGGCTCAGCGCAGTTACATTTACTTCTGGTCATATTCTTTAAACCTGCTTCTCCAGGCCTATGCCAGCTGTGGGAATATATAGCGCAAATCACAGATCCAGGCAGGTGCATAGCCTTGCAAATTGGCTGCCTCCAATTGTATGACAAACCCACTCGCCCCCTCTGCTCACTCATTTTCACAAACATTGGGGAAGGACAATATCTAAGTTTTTCACTCCTTGTAGGCCTTCAAGAGACTTGTGTTGCCCTTTACTTCAAGGTGACAAGGTTTTTCCAACTACTACACAGAAAAATGGAACACATTAGGATATAACCTTTTCAAACTCAGCACAAGTCCCCAGATAGTCCTACACAGGAACACATAATTTTTCCTCCTCTCTCTTATTTATACATCAAAGGCCATTTTCTCTACTAGTCCTCTGAATGTGACAGTATTTTCAGAAAGCTTGTAATAGCCATTACTCATTATCTTATATGAATCACTTGTCACTACCTCCAACTTCAACAACTTTTAAAAATACTCTTTATGTGTCTCTCATAGAGAACATGTTTTTTAAAACTCCTCAGAATACATATAAGGAACCTTGCAAGTCTTCTCTAAAATTATTTCACAATAAAAAAGTTGAAAAGACCCTAAAATTGTACCAATTCTCTTCTTACCAATATTAGCCTCATTCTCCATTCTTTTTCATAGAGAAACTGTGAGCAAGGGTTTTCCTCAACTCCTTTCACTTCCAAACCATTCTGGGTTTTATGGTTAATGCCCCAAAGACCACACCCGTGGTTTCCATCCAAAAAGTCTGATCAGAAATTTTAGACCCCACTGTTTGATTAGTAGCAATGTCCACACAGCACAGCACACCTTTCTTTTGTAAAAAATACATGTTGTCACTTTTTTGTCACAAGATGGTCATGGGTTTTCATTCCCTGAATTCCTTTCCTTTGTGGACGCCTCCTTGTATAAACTCTCACTGTCATGCAGGACTCTTAACTAGGCCCTCTTCTCTATCCTGACTTTATTACTACACACATGAAAAAACCTCCCCATCAATATTCTAGACCAGACAACACTTCTGCATTATATTTTATTTATAATTCAACTCCATATTTCATAGTTCCCATTGGAATGTCCTCTTCATCCAGACTCTTCAATCTCAGTGAATGAGCAGCCATTCACTTAAGTGTTTGAACTATACATCTCAAAATCATCCTTAATACACCCCTGCACATTCTCCTACCAATTTATCACTGTCTTCTTTCTAAACACTCCTTAGAATGTCTGATGTTTCTTTCAATACTTTTTTATCAATACTAAGTCAGTTTCATTGACTTAATGAATATGTTCTCCACTTTCATTTTTGCTCCTGGAATAAGTTCCACATACCATAACTAGAGTGACCTTTAGAAATCTGATCATATGATTCCATGCTTATAATTCTTGTCTATTTTACCATTGGTATTAGCATAAAATCCACAATCTATGGAATGGAAATAAAATATACCTAACCCCTAGTATAGCTCTCCATCCTTCCTCTCTAACACTAGCTTCTGTTGATCCCAAATTTCTGCCCTCCCTTTAATTCCTCGGGATAAACATGCCTACTTCCCCAAAAGAGCTTCACCTATGATTTTCACTCTGCTTCGAAGACCCTCCCATCACTTTGTCTACTTCCATGCAGGAGTCCTATGTACTTAAATTTCATTTTAACATCTTCTAATGTTTTTTAGCTTACCAATTCATTGCTTTTATTGATATAAATTCCTGGAGCACCCAGAGTTTTCCTCAGAGTACTCTGCATGGTGATGGATTGAATAGCAGGATATGGTGGGCATATACATACCATATATTTCCTCCCAGTAAAGGTGACAAGTATATTTTACTTAATTTCAACAATTTATCTCTCTCTCAATCTATCTATACCTCTGTTACATTTCACGTAGTTGAAGTTTTCCCTTTAACTTACCTCCACTCAAATAACCATGGGCTTGCAATTGTTCCCAAATGCAATTTTGGATACACTAAATGTCTTAGTTAGCTTGAGCTTCCATAACAAATATGACACAGTAGATGGCTTAAACAATAGACATTTGTTTTCTCATTTCTGAAGGCTGGAAAGTCCAAGATCAATAACTGGCAGGGTTGAGTTTCTGGTGAGAATCCTCTTCTTGATTCGCTGATACATGTCTTCTCCCTGTGCCCGCACATGGCAAGAAGATAAGGTTGCAGGGAGGAGCTCTCTTATGTCTCTTCTTAGAAGGCCACTAATCTTATCACATCAGGACTCTACCCTTACATCATCATTTAACCTTAATTACTTCCTCATATCCTGAATCTCCAAATATTGTTACATTAAAGGTTAGAGTATCAGCATGTGAAAGAAGTTAATGGGGTTTCGTCAAGAATCTGGAATTTGGGTTCCCCCAAATTATAAATTCAAACTGAGATTTTCTATCTTTAGGGGCATTCTCAAGAAATCCATCCTTACTATTCCAAGAAGCTTGGTGCTATATTTGTATTGTCAGGTTCTTGATGATGTGAATGACTAAGAGAGAGTGGGCATATTTGGAAGGAAATCTAAAACAATCAGAGGCAAAAAGGGATGGTTTGGAAATCTTTAATGTCTCCCCACCTCTGTCATTCTCCTGTATACATTTTGTGATATGGGCCTTGTGTATTTTCTTATTCATATAAAAGTGGGCTTTGCAACAGCAATATCCCAGAGCACAAGTCCAGAATAGGTTTTGGTGCCTAGGTTCTGCATTTAATTTGGAATTCCCCATGAGCATAGGGCTTAAATATTTTTTAAATGACCAAATATATTTTATCATTTTTTACCATTTATAAAGTAACTTTCTAATGCAGGAACTATCAGTATTCTTTGCGTTGTTTTCCTCCTAGAGCACTTGAAAGTTTTTTTATTTTAACAATTTCTGTAGGAAATTTATATATTTAGAAATTGACTTACTATCACAAATGTTATTGTCCCATTTGTATTTAAATATTGATGATTTTAGTGTTTGGTAACATATTATCTGGGTGAATCTTAGGCCTATTTTGTTGTAAATATTAAATAGCCTTATCTGATAAAAGACCTGACATATTTATTGCAATATGGTATAAGATGTTATTTCTAATGAACATGGTATAATAGGGTTACATTTAAAAATACATAAATATGTATATTTTGCAGTATATTCCCTCCCTTTCTGGCCTTTCACTGGTATATTGCCAATATCTTTTTCTCTTCTCTAAACAGTGCCCCAAAAAAGACACAAACTGTCTATGAAAACTTTGACTTACAAGCAAGACAGGTTTTCACCAAGCTAAGTTTTGTGCTTTCTGGAGACCAGACAAGATTGAGCTGAGAGATGGGTGTCAAGCAGTAGGAGTGTGGTTCTGGTAGAACAATCAGAGCACATCAAAGTAAAGGAGATCCAGAAGATGAACTGTCCTCTAATCCCCCAACTGACTTTCTTTGGATATCTCATGGTTTGCCATCCATAACATTTGAAAAAGGAGATAAAGAACTTGTATTTCTTAGATGGAGATGGGGGGGGGGGAGGAGGGAAGAGTAAATACCACTCTGAAATAGAGCCTGCTGGAAATTTACCTAGGATGAGTTCATCTTTGGGCATTAATTATATTTTAATTGGAACTTAAAAGCGTATCTCACCCCTTTCCCTAGAAAAACCAAGGGAAATAGGAGCCCCTGAAAAGTTAATGAAGACATTACTTAATTATATTATCAGTTATTGCATTTTATCATCAGTTGGCTACCCATGTGTTCAGGTTTCCTTACTCCTCATCAAAAATGGGACACGTGTACCTGCTGAGGGTGAGTGACAAGGTATATGTGCATCACCTTGACACAAAGAAGCCACAGTTTTTTATCTGTGTTTCCCACAGATTTATTTTAGGTTCCAACAGATTATTTTTTAAATAAAATTCTAGTAACATGGATGCATTACACAGGCCCCTGCCCACTCACAATAACCAATGACCAAATGCAGTTCCACATACCAGGGATTTCACAGCAAGGCAGTTATAATATTCCATATTCATCTTATTTTATAAGTTTCCAAACATTATTTTGAAAACATTATTATAAAAAACAGATAAATAGGACATCCTTTTTTTCTTTTATTAACAATCCCAAACTGTTCAAATACATGATCACATGCATGGAGATGTTTGAATCTCCAGAGTGAATTTGTACATGGAATGCAAGTTGGTTAGTCTAGGGCACAATTACTGTCTTGGTTCATCCTAGGACTAATGAAGCATAAGGTAAATAGTTGTGAACACAAATAGTTTTGTCATCTTTACATAGCTGCATTAGAATCTTTGCTTGTGACAGACTGCCACAGTTGAAGGAAAAAGCACATATATCAAAAATATTAAATACATGTAGTGCATAATTGGAGGTCAAAGTGTAGTTAAACTGAATTCAACATCATAGAACATAAATGACGGTTTGAGAAATTCAATGTTGTACATTACTTGTTAGAGTTTATCAAATTATTTTATAATATTTTAATAAAATATTTTATTAAAGTTATTGAAAATTTAATAAGGTAGAAATGAAAAAACTGAAAAGTAGCCAACTGTATTATTAAAGGCCCATTCATAAACCTCAGCCTGATTTTCTGATTACTTCCCTGGGGATGATCAATTTGAAAAATGATTCAAATACTTCAAAGATGATATTGACTTGTAATTTAACAATAACATGAGCAACAAAAGAGTAATTACACATAACTGGGGATTATTACATAAATTATAGTTATACAGTACAGCACAAAGTATCCATTAAACTGATGTAGTTGATATTTAATAGTAAGATATTTTATATTAAGAAAAACATCAGTAGAAAATTATTATACAAAATTAGTGTCATCGTTATAAAAGATTTCTTTGTATATCTTGAGAAAATAAGATCGGACAAATATAGAGCAAAAACCTGAGAGTGATTATCAAATAATTATGAAACAGCAAATAATTTTTAATTAACTGTATTTGTCAATCTGTATTTTCCATATGTTCAAACAATGCATCTGTATTACCTTGATAATGAAAAAATAAAAGATACCACTCATTTTAGAAATATTTCCCTCAAACATAATTTTAAAATGTGTTAGAACTTAAAAGTTTTTCCAGATTTCAAGACTGTATACACTAATCTTTTCAGGAATCTTTTCATATTGTTTTACTACTGATTTCTGTTACTTGACTGATGATAGCATTATTAATGCTATTATTATCATTGACATTTTAAGATATAAAAAGTTAATAGTAATTTGGATATTAAAAATCCATAAATATTAAAAAATTTATACTTTTTCATATATATTCAGTTATTTTTATTAAATGAATAAAATGTTACTGATAAAATGAAGGGGTTATTTTATTTCACCCTTAACCCATTCATTTTTTAACATACAAAGGCAACCATTTAAATGTCTTGGGATTGAGTCCTTTTCACGTCCTGTTCTTTCATTCTTTCTTTTTATTTCTCTAGCTATCTATCTATCCAATCAATCATCTATCTCTGTTTCTATTTCTGTATTTATATTTATCTGCGTATGCATTTTTATGTCTATATCTATATATATTTCTCTTTATATACTCTACATATCTAAATATATACAAAAACAATACAGACTTTACATAGTCATATTTCAGTGTTTCTTTTCCAATGGATATTGAATTCATCTTCAGGTGGTACTATTGTATTATGTTCCAAATTTACTGTTTTTTTCATTCCTAGTGTGATTGAGCAAATTTTTTTGAAGATTCACTGAAACACAATTTTATATTGGTTTCAAGTATACAACACAGGGGTTCCGCAGTTTACCTATATTATTAAATCTCTATCCCTAATAATGTGCTTACTATCTGTCAACATAGGAAGATGTTATAAAATCATTGGCTATATTCTCTATGTTCTACTACCACTACCACTCCTGTGACTGACATATTATGTTCGAGATTTTCTGTGCCCTTTTATCCCCCTCACACGCCCTGCCTACCTATCTAACCCATCCCCCATGGTCACCAACTGTCACTTCTCAGTGCCTATGAATCTATTGCTATTTTTTTCATTTTGTTTTGTTTTTATATTCCACAAAAAAAGTGACATCATATGGTTTTCGCCTTCCTCTGCCTAAGTTATTTCATTTAACATTATATTCCCTAGGTCCAACCATGTTGTTGCAAGCGGCAGGATTTCTTTCTTTTTTATGGCTAATATTCCATTGTGTATATGTATCACTTCTTCTTTATCCATTCTTTAGATGGACACTTTGGTGGCTTCCATATCTTGGCTATTGTAAATAATGCAGTGACAACCCATGAAGAAACAGAAAATCTGAACAGACCTATTACCACCAATGAAATTGAATCAGTAATCAAAAAACTACCCAAGAACAAAACCCCAAGACCAGATGGATTCACTGCTGAATTTTGTCAGACATTTAGAGAAGACATAATAACCATTCTTCTTAAAGTCTTCCAAAAATAGAAGAGGAGGGAATACTTCCAAACTCATTCTATGAATCCAGCATCACTCTAATACCAAAAACAGGCAAAGATACCACAAAAAAAGAAAAGAACACAAATATCTCTGATGAACACAGATGCAAAACGACTCAACAAAAGATTAGCAAACTAAATTCAAAAATACATCAAAAGGATCATACATCATGATCAAGTGGGATTCAGCCCAGGGATGCAAGGATGGTACAATATTTGAAAATCTATCAACATCATCCCCCACATCAACAAAAGGAAGGACAAAAACCACATGATCATCTCCATAGATGCTGAAAAAGCATTCGACAAAATTCAACATCCATTCATGATTAAAACTCTCAACAAAATGGGCAAGAGGGCAAGTACCTCAACACAATAAAGGCCATATATGCCAAACCCACAGCCAACATCATACTTAACAGTGAAAAGCTGAAAGATTTTCCTCTAAGATAGGGAACAAGACAAGGATGCCCACTCTCCCCGCTTTTATTCAACATAGTTCTGGAGGTCCTAGCCATAACAATCAGACAACACAAAGAAATAAAAGGGATCCAGATTGGTAAGGAAGAAGTCAAACTGTCCCTGTTTGCAGATGACATGATATTGTACATAAAAAACCCTAAAGTAACCACTCCAAAACTACTAGATCTAATATCTGAATTCAGCAAAGTTGTGGGATACAAAATTAATACACAGAAATCTGTTGCATTCCTATACACTAATGATGAACTAGCAGAAAGAGAAATCAGGAAAACAATTCCATTCACAATTGCATCAAAAAGGATAAAATACCTATGAACAAACCTAACCAAGGAAGTGAAACACCTATACCCTGAAAACTACAAGACACTCTTGAGAGAAATTAAAGAGGACAATAATGAATGGAAATTCATCCCATGCTCTTGGGTAGGAAGAATTAATATTGTCAAAATGGCCATCTTGCATAAAGCAAACTACAGATTTAATACAATCACTATCAAAATAATGACAGCATTCTTCAATAAACCGGAACAAATAGTTATAAAATTTAGATGGCAACACAAAAGACCCTGAATAGCCAAAGCAATTCTGAGAAGGAAGTATAAAGCACGGGGGATCTTGCTTCCCAACTTCAAGCACTACTACAAAGCCACAGTAATCAAGACAAGTTGGTACTGGCACAGGAAGAGACCCGTAGACCAATGGAACAGAATAGAGAGTCCAGATATTAACCCAAGCATATATGGTCAATTAATATATGATAAAGGAGCCATGGATATACAATGGGGAAATGACAGCCTCTTCAACAACTGGTGTTGGCAAAACTGGACAGCTACATGCAAGAGAATTTAACTGGATTACTGTCTAACTCCATACACAAAAGTAAACTCAAAATGAATCAAAGACCTGAACGTAAGTCATGAAACCATTAAACTCTTAGAAGAAAATATAGGCAAAACTCTTTTGAATATAAACATGAGCATTTTCATGAACATGTCTTCCCCGGACAAGGGAAACAAAAGCAAAAATGAACAAGTGGGACTATATCAAATTAAAAAGCTTCTTTACAGCAAACGATACCATCAGTAGAACAAAAAAGCATCCTACAGTATGGGAGAATATATTTATAAATGACATATCCAATAAGGGGTTGATATCCAACATATATAAAGAGCTCACATTCCTCAAAAACCAAAAAGCAAATAATGCAATTAGAAAATGGGCACAGGATCTGAACAGACACTTCTTCAAAGAAGAAATTAGATGGCCAACAGGCACATGAAAAGATGTTCCACATTGCTAATCATAAGAGAAATGCAAATTAAAATCACAATGAGATATCACCTCACACCAGTTAGGATGGCCAACATCCAAAAGACAAACAACAACAAATGTTGGCAAGGATTGTGGAGAAAGGGGAACCCTCCTACACTGCTGATGGGAATCTAAATTAGTTCAACCTTTGTGTAAAGCAGTATGGAGGTTCCTCAAAATACTGAAAATAGAAATACCATTTGACCCAGGAATTCCACTCCTAGGAATTTACCCTAAGAGAACAGGATCCCAGATGCCAAAAGACATATTCACCCCTATGTTTATCACTATTTACAATAGCTAAGAAATGGAAGCAACCTAATTGTCTATCAGTAGATGAATGGATAAAGAAGAGGTGGTACATATACACAATGGAATATTATTCAGCCATAAGAAGAGAACGAATCCTACCATTTGCAACAACATGGATAGAGCTAGAGGGTATTATGCTCAGTGGTGTAAGCCAGGCAGAGAAAGACAAGTACCAAATGACTTCACTCATCTATGGAGTATAACAACATAGTAAAAACTGAAGGAACAAAACAGCAGCAGACTCACAGAACCCAAGAATGGACTAACAGTTACCAAAGGGAAAGGGACTGGGTAGGGTGGGTGGGAAAGGAGGGATAAGAGGATTAAAGGGTATTATGATTAGCACACATAATATAAGGGGGGCACAGGGAAGGCAGTATAGAAGAGAGAAGTAGTGACTGTATAGCATCTTATTATGCTGATGGACAGTGACTGTAATGGTGCATGTGGTGGGGACTTGATAATGGGGGAATCTAGTAATCACAGTTTTGCTCATGTGATTGTATATTAATGATAGCAATAAAAAAATACTGCAGTGATAAACATAGGGGTTCATTTAGAGATTTTGTTTTCTTAGGGTCAATTCCTTGAAGTGGGAATACTGGGTCAGATGTTATTTTTATTTTTTTATTTTTGAGTAACCTCCCTACTACTTTCAGCAGTGATTGCACTAATTTACATTCCCACCAACAGGGTAGGAGGGTTCTCTTTTCTCCACATCCTTGCCAACACTTGTTATTTCTTGTCTTTTGGATAGTGACCATTCTAAGTGGTGTGAGGTGATATCTCATTGTGGTTTTGATTTGGATTTCCCTGATTATTAGCAATGTAGAGCATCTTTTCATGTGCCTATTAGCCATCTCTATTTCTTCTTTGGAATAATGTTCAGATCCTCCACCCATTTTTTCTTAATTGTTTTTTTTTTATGTGTGTGTGTGTTGTGTCATATGAGTTCTTTATACATTTTGGATGTTAACCCTTGCTGGATAAATAATTTACTAATATATTTTCCCACACTGTGGGTTGTCTTTTTGTTCTGTTGATGGTGTCCTTTGATGTACCAAAGGTTTTAGTTTGATGAAGTCCCACTTGTTTATTTTTTATTTTGTTTTCCTTGCCCGGGGAGGTGTGTCCTGGAAAAAATGTCTCATGCTTATATTCAAGAGATATTTCCCTATGTTTTCTTCTAAGAATTTTAAGGTTTCATTTCTTATATTTTAGGTCTTTAATCCATTTTTAAGTTATGATTGTGGATGGAGTGAGACAATAATCCAGTTTCATTCTCTTGCATATAGCTGTCCAATTTTCCCAACATCAGTTATTGAAGAGACTCTCCTTTCCCAATTGTATATTCATGGCTTGTGTATCATATATTAATTGACCATATATGCATTGGTTTATATATGAGCTCTCTATTCTGTTCCATTGATATATGGGTCTGTTCTTGTGCCAATACCATATTGTTTTGATTGCTGTAGCTATGTAGTATAGCTTGAAGTCAGGGAGCATTATAACCCCAGCTTTGTTTTTTCTCAGGAATGCTTTGAATTTTCCTGTCTTTGGACCTTTCTGGTTTCTCATGTAAATTAATTTTTAAAATATCATTTGTTCAATTTTATCTGAAGTTTGTGTCTTTTATAGAGATATAAATGCTTTTAAATAACTACAGGATGGAAATAGTTCTCTATTTTATCTTTTAAAGCATCTTCTACCATATATTTAAACATCTAAGGTATCTTTTATCATTTAAAAAATTATTCTAACCTGGAAAATCTGCTTTGTGTATGCTTTTTTATTATATTGAATATTAATTTTTCCTTATAATAGACATAAAATTAATATTCTATATTATTTCTGATCTTTTAAAACTTTTAGCTTATTACTTAACCTGGCATATGTGTGTGTGGGTATATCCAATTATGTTTTTCAGAATAAATTCCAATAAATAAAATGTAATGAATAATGTCTAATTTCCCCAGTATATTTGTTGCTATAAATATGAACAAATTGCATGTATGTTTAAATCTGTTTGGGGCTCTTTATTATTTTTTTTCTGTTGATATTTCCTATTTTATTAGTTACTCATTTTTTAAAAATTATTGTACTTTATATGTTTTGATATCAGACAAGTATGGCCATGTCTTAATTCCATCTAAGACTTATTTGACTATTCATGCATCTTCATAATTCCTTATGACATTTAAAGTTATTAATTCAATACTTACATTATTTCATGTTAAAATTTTATAAAAATTATATTAAATTTATAAATGAATCAGAGAAATTGGCTTTTGAACAATTTTAATATTTCAGCTCATGCAAATTGTACATCTTTCTCTTTTGTATTTACTCTGTATGCTGTTGCATAAAAATATTACAACTTTTTGAATCAGGTTTTTTTTTAATTTGGGTAAATTTCTAGAAGTGGAATTACTGGGCCGTACATTACAGAGTGGCTGCACCAATATACATTGCTACCAACAATATAGGAGGGTTCCCATTCCTCCACATCCTAACCAACACTTGTTATTTCTTGTCTTTTGGATAGTGGCCATTCTAACTAGTGTGAGGTAATATCTCATTGTGGTTTTGATTTTCATTTCTCTGAGGATTAACAATGTACACAATGGAATATTATTCATCCATAAAATAGAAGAAATCCTGCCATTTGTGACAACATGGCTGGATCTAGAAGATATTATGCTATGTGATATAAAACCCAGCAGAGAAAAACAAATACCATATGATTTCACTTATTTTTAAAATATAAAAACAAAACAAAATGAATAAAATATGAGTAAACTCATAGAATATGAGGAGTGACTGTTGGTTACCATAGGGGAGGGGTTGGATTGGGTGGGTTGGGTGAGTGAGGGGGATAAACGGGTACAAAAATTCTCAGTCATAGTATAAGTCAGTAATGGGTGGAGAATACAGCCAATGCTTCTGTAACATCTTCCTGTTTTGATAGATAGTAATTGCAGTGGTGGGGATGAGGATTTAATAATATGGGTAATGATTGAATCACTGTGTTGTATACTTGAAACCAATACAAAATTGTATATCAACTATAGTTCTGTAGCAAAAATCTTACACATATTTTATTAGATATATTCCTATGCATCATTTACCTTCATGCTATTATGAATGTTACCAATTAGTTTTTATTAATGTTCTGATTTTAGTTGGTAGCAGGTAGACACATAGATTTTTGTAAGTTTACCTGACTTTGGCAAAACTGAAATGCTCATCTATTAATTCCAATAATTTCTCTTTAGATTCTTTGGGATTTACTATGTTAACAATTTTATGACTTGAAAATCACTGCAACTTTCCAATCTTTGCTTACTAATTCCTGTGCTTTGTCCTCTCATCCTCTTTACCCTCATTTTCTCTTCTCTCTTCTTTTTTATTTTTTAAGTCTTGTTATGTTTAGTTTGGACTTAAACAAAAATATTAAGCAGGTAAAGTAATATGGAATGCTTTTTAATCTCTATTACTACCTCTTTGGTCTTTATTGTCCTTTCTCCTTCCCTCTTTCTCTCCTCCCCCCCAGTTCTCCTCTACATTCTCTTTCTTGATCTTTTCTAAGTTTGTGAATGTTTCTTGAAAATAAAATTCTACCTACATGTATTTGGATGCAAAGTTTTGTGTTTTTCAAATACCTTCTATATTTTTCTTTTTTGTTCAAAGAAAAAGAAAAAAATTTTTCTTTGTATGTTTCTACGTGAGGAATTTTAAATTTTATCTTTAGGGGATATTCATATCTCTATTGAATTATCTCAAATTTTTCTTAATGTATTTCAATATAAAGAATATGTGGTGCATAAAATTTTGTAATTGTTTTATTCATGGAGGAGTATTCAGTTAGTCTTTTGTTAAATATTTACTCTTACTCTCAAATTTTTTACCTCAATTCTATTATTCTGCTGTTGATAGTGATATACAAACTTTTTGAAGGATAGTAGTATCTTCAAGTTGTTAGTATATATGTGCACATATATACATGCACACACAGAAGAGAGATGAATGGGGAAATAGTTTTAGATATCATTTATTTGTTAAGAGGTAATACTTCTATAGTTAAGCAATGTACTGACCAAGTTGTCATTGTGTTACATATTCTGTATTTCTGTTTCTTTTCCTCTTTTCTCCATGACTCATATGAGGGAATGTGTGGAGTTTTTATAAGTGTGCAGTTTAGTGGTATTAACTATATTCACATTGTGCAACCAATACTGTCATCCATCTCCAAAATTATTGTCATTTTGCAAAACTGAAACTCTGTATCCATTAAATAGTAAATAACTGCCATTCTCCCCTCATCCTTGGCCCTAGAAAACACCAATCAACTTAATGACTGTGAATTTACTCTAGGTACATCATATAAGTGGAATATGCAATAATTTTCTTTATGTGAATGGCTTATTACACTTAGCATAATGTCTTCAAGGTTCATCCATGTTGTAGCGTGTGTGTCCAAATTTTCTACCTTTTTAATGCTCAATAATAATCCATTATATTTATGACACCACATTTTCTTTGTTTACTCATCTGTCTATGGATACTTGGGTTGCTCCACCTTCTGGATATTGGGAATAATGCTGCTATAAACAGCTATAAACATGAGTGTACAAATAATGTACAAAGAGTATCTGTGAGACTCTCAATTTTGGAGGGTATAGACCCAGAAGCGGAATTGCTAGATCATATACTAATTCTATTTTTAATTTTTGAGGAACCAGCATACTGTTTTCCATAGTAGCTACACTATTTTACATTCCCACCAACATTGGACAAAATTCCAGTATCTCCACATCCTCACTTATGCTTGTTATATTATGTTTTATTTATAGTAACCATCCTAATGGATATGAGATGGTATCTCACTGTGGTTTTCCTTTGCATTACCTGATGATTAATGTTGTTGAGCATCTTCTATGCTTGCTGCTATTTGTATATCTAAATTTTTAGAAATCTATTCAAATGTTTTGCCCATTTTTGAATCAGATTTTTTTTTTTTTTGTCATTCAGTTACAGGATATCCTCTTGGTTTTCATTTCAAAAAGATCATTGTAGAATATAAAAGAATATCAACACACACACACACATGTGCACACATATATTTAGAATAGAGTCTTATATGATGATACAATATGATAAAATTTATACCTTAAATTGTATAAAGGTATATTGTTATAATCTCATACTAAATATTGATTGACTAATAAAGTTCCCAAATAAAATTGTAAATGTTATCTAAGAGGATAAACTGAAAATATTTTCCTCAGTTACTGATTTACTTTTATTTTGGGGAAAGAAATATTGAATGTATACTGTGATAAAGTTTTTGTCAGAAATCTCGGGCCACTAAGAAATGTAATACACTCATTTTCTTTTATTTTGTTTGTTTTTCACCTCAAATATATTGTGATTAAGGTAAACATTACAAATATATTCAAGTATAATGACAAAATGGTAAAAGTTTGTTGAAGAAACATTACTTCTCAAATAAAGTGAAGTACAAAACAAGTTTATTGGAATGTTAGATTATTAATATTTTTAAATGTAGTAATACAAATAAAAAACAAAATTGATGAATTTGAAAGTAAAAACTACATTTATCCTTATACCAAAGAGTAGCTCTTTTTAATATATAACCATAATAAAAGAACTATCAAAAGGTAATAAATATGTATTAGAAAACATTATAGGTAAAATGCATGAAAATATGAAAATTCTAAAATGGTAATTTAATTTGACATAACCATATTCTAAATTCACAAGTAGATGATTTGACAAGATAACATAAATTTTAAAAAATTTAGTGAAACAAAAGAAACCTGTATGGAACCTATCATGAATAATGACTATAAAATCAAAATAAACCAAACAAAACAAAAGTATAAAAGCAAACAAAAACATAGAAATTTTAGGACTGAATGCTTAGGTTTGGCCCCAAGACATTGAAATTTAAATGACCTCAACAAATTCCTAAACTTAACAATTTAAAAATGTGTTATTTCATATACTTAACAACAAATCTAACCCAACTGCACTGAAATTAAAAAGAGCTTGGAATAATTAAAATAGGAAACTGTCAGATGTCTTTCATTGTTACCAATATCCATCTGCAAATCACAACAGAAATTATGCTTAATTTGAGGCCACACTTTCCAAATGATTTCTCTAACAGAGCAAATGATATTTATGACTATGCAAGTATCATCTACAACCTGAAAATTTATATGGTCCAGTGGTTAAAGATACAGGTTTCCAAACCAAACTGTCTGTGAGATTCTGCCCTGCCACTTAGTCTCCATGTGAACTAAGCAGATTTTTTAACTCTCTAAATCTATACAAATTTTTTTGATTTGTCTATAGATATGGGTCATGATAGTAGGTGGCCATCTTTTAAGAAGTTAGCATATATGAAGTCACACTTAGTTTAAAAAGTTTGCCCTATGAAAAGAGCTGTAGGAGATTGACTAACACAGGCAAGGTTTGTGGCGGGAGTGGCTCTAAAGCCCAGATTCACTACTTACTAATTACTCATGGGCTAATTGCACTATAAATTTGTGTAGTAAAATTTAAAATGAGGATATTATTTATTTCCCAACGATTGTTATGAGGTTTTATCAATTTATTTCTTTTAAAGGGCTTAAGGCAGTAACTAGTAAAGAAACAAAGTCAATGTCAACTAGGTTTAATAAATGGTAACAATCCAAATAATGTTTTTGCTTTAAATAGTAATGTGTACATTATTGCTCTGTTTTATTTATTTTTTGTTTGCTTTGTTGTACAATATCTTCTTTATGTATACCTGCATTTCACCTTTACTGCAAACTCAATTCATGTCTCTGTGTCTGTGGCTCCAAGCTGTGTGTACATACATGGATGGTTAATGGGTAACTGAAGAGACATGCGCACACACATTTAAGACAGAATACTTGTGTCTGTATACAGATATTTTATGCATGAAGATTATGGACATCATCATTTAATTATACTTGAGTTCCTCCTGAGCTGCCTCATAGTAAATATGACATGATCCTCTATTCAGGCTATGACTTGGAATTATTATTCCATTCATACACTAATATTGTACATCAGCCTTATTGTATGTCAGTGTGGTAGATTTTGTACATTACTAAAATTGTTACTTGTTTTATATCCATATTTTTGCAATTCTTTTATTGTTTTAAAACACTTTCAAATATTTAGAAGAGATTTATAGGCAAAACAACATCTTTGCAAACATGATTCAATGGTTGTAATGTAATTTGCTCCCAGCTCTAAAAACATCTGTCATTTGACACAATGTTGTTTTATGTTAATTCGTGGAGAAAAAGAAAAATATCACATAAAGTGAGATATATTTTATTATAATAAATCATTAAAATATAGTTTTATTTAACCAACTAAACATTTATTGGTATTGTAAACAGGTTTAGAAAGATAAATGCCATTTTAAATGAAATATTTTCTCTCAATTGTGTTATGAAACTAAATGCTACATGAACATGTCAGAACCCATCAAAATTTTATACAAAGTGTTTTTCATTGGGTAAATCCCAGAAGTTCAAAAGGGAATTGCTGTGTTTTCTCTTAGGGTTTTAAAATTACATTTACCTGATTTACCTATGTCATTCTTCGAGAACACGTTATGAGAATGATGTTAAACAAGAAATATGGAGTTTAGATAGTAGAAAAGAAACTTCTTGTTTTCATTTAAATTGAAAGAAGCTGCAATGTCAATGATATTGACCTAAATTTTGTTGAATTATCAAGTAGCATTCAGTTTATTTTTAAATGAATCAGATTTCATATTTATCACACACATATCATAGCACCTTAATTTTGAGTACAAAATTGAGTTATGTTACAGTTATAAGTCACTTTGAATAATTTTCTTAGTATTCTGGAATATGTGATATATACTTGTTGGCCAAAGCTATAATGGCCATTCCCCGTGTATTTTAAAAATACATTGACACAATCAGTTTTGAATTTCTTCAAAAGAGATGTCTATGTTTATGCTCATATATTTGCTCTGAATTGTGTTTAATATACATGTTTGAAATAAGTTTAAGCTATGGTTTAAGGGCAATGTATTATTAAAAATGAATATCAAAAATAGAATGATTCATTATATAATATCTATTTCAGTAATGTACATACATGGAAATGCGTTTTTAAAGTATGTATTTGTGTAAATTATACCTATCATTTAAGCTCAGTGTCAGGCTAACTCCATTTTCTTACTAGATGTTCTATTATTCAAATCAGAAAATACAAGATTATGAAACCAAAATCAATAAAAATGTCTTTTGAATCAAAGTGGGAGATATCTGAAATCGAGGATCACAACAGTTTACTCACCAGGTTAATGTGTCTGAGACTGGAACCTTATCATTCCAGGGTAAAACACTGTAGCCAGGAGCTGATTCTACCCCCTGCTATGGTTTGCATACTTCAAAATTTTTAATTTAAATATATGTATCTATATTCAATTTCCAAATTTAAATAAATTATTCCCATTAATATTTATAAATCTGCACCATAATACTAACTTATGTATGATAAAATTTGGCTATTGGCTTACATTTAATTTTTTTCTGTTTTGCTATTTAACAATTATATTGAGTGTCTAAATATGAGGACACTTTGATTCTCTTTAGGCTCTAAAAGTGAAGCAGGCATAGATCATTTATTCAAGGACCTCAGAGCATTTTTAATTAAATAACTAAGCAGATAAAAGTAAAATTATTTCACTTAACAGGATCAAAAAAGTATCCAACAAAATGTAGTTGTATCAAACTAAATCTTAGAAAGGGGGGACATGCAGGTATGGATTTAGCAGTAATTCACAGAGAAGGAGCAATTGGATTTTTGATATTACCTTTTTATGTCTCTTTTTAGTTATGATAAATTCTTACCCATTATAAAATCAAATATCTGATCCTACCCCAATATTTCTTTCCTCTCTTTCTGGAGTTATATATGTATAATATGTTTATATGTATAGCTATGTGTAATAGCAGACTACATAGGAGACTATATTCCTCAATTGTGGGAAATTTGGGAGCAATAAAACATCACTTACTATCATGAAAGAGTTACATGAGTAGACACACTGGAGCAGACAAATCTGGGAAGCCAGGTACCTCCAGCTGCCAAAGTGACACTACAATATGCAGCTGGTGGAGAAGACTAGAAGTCTGATGTCTCTGCATTTGGTTATAGACGTGGGATTGCTGTGGTTAGCAGGGCTGGCAGTTGAGAAGAGCGGGGTATAGAAAGGGAAGAGTTAGTGCAAGTTGGAACAAAAGTTGGATTTCAGAGTCAATTTGGTAAGAATTGATATTTCATATTTCTAGGGTCTTTCAATTCAGGAACTTTGAATATTTCTACATTTACTTAGGTTTCCCTTAATTTCATTCATCAGTGTTTTGTAGTTTTTAGGGTATTGGTTTTGTAGTTTTTGTTAGATGTATTCCAAGTTTATAGACTGTTTATTAGCAGCTCAGTGATCTACTTCTGTTCAAGTGTCAATATGTGGGTGACTTTAGTGTCTGAAATGTTGTATGTTATAAAATTTGAATATTCAGAATGCATATTGACAGGCATAATGTCAGTTTTACTAATATTTAAAAATAAAATTGAAGTTTTGTCTTTTTTTTCCAGTGTTACCATGTTATTTGCATATTAATTCTTCTAGGTTTTGTTTATTTGTAGCTCCCATATAAGTATCATTTAAAAATAATGACAGTTTTAATTTTTTATGTCTTCATTTCTATTGTTTTATTACATAAGTGACCTTCAATACAATATATTTTTTAAAGTGAAGATAATGTAATTCTTTTTTGTTTTTAGACCCAGAGTAAATTTATTTTTTTTAGGATATTAGCTGCATATTTTTATATCTTTCTAGATTGAAGAAATGCCTTTCATTTAAAGTTTTTTTTTTTAGATTTCTCAATAACCATCTGGGTTAATTTTTATTAAGTATTTTCATATATTTATTTGGCAATAAGATCATATTTAGTCTTTTTCTTTATTCTATTTATATGCTGGATCACCTTAAATGATTTTTGAATGTTAAACTAATTTAAATTGTTGGATAAAACCCCATATAGTCATGATGTAGTATTGGTTTGTGTTTTTCTAGATTATCTTGTACCATATCTTAGAGTTTTTGTGTTTATGTTAATAGAACATACTGCCTTTTCATTTGTTTATATTTCCCATGAGATTTTGGTATATGTGTAACCTGGCCTCATAATATGTGGTCTCAATTATTTTTTAAATTTTAGAACTCTGGGTTTTTGGTAAGACTTGTTTCATAGTCCATATAAATTGTGTTTTATCTGTTTTGGTAAATAGTCCACATGTTCTTGGAAAGGACATGCACTCTGTGAAGGTTGGAGGTAGTGTTACAAAAGGACCTTTATTATCTAGTTGATTTTAGATATTTACAAAGAAAGAAAGCCACCTTTTTTTAATAATTTGTTTTATTATCATTAATCTACAGTTACATGTGCAATATTATGGCTATCAAACTACCCCTTCATCAGGTCCCCCCCACCAACCCCATTACAGTCACTGTCCATCAGCATAGTGAGATGCTATAGAATCACTACTTGTCTTCTCTGAGTTGTACAGCCCTCCCCATGCCCCCCCAACATTACATATGCTAATCGTAATGCCCCTTTTTCCCTCCCATCCCTCCCTTCCCGCCCATTTTCCCCAGTCCCTTTCCCTTTGGTAACTATTAGTCCGAGTAAAGCCACCTTTAACTGCCATTGTGCCCTTTGATTTCTTCAGATTGTAGATGTAAAACCAACATTTCAGATGACAATCAATAATAACTCACATATTTGAAAGTTGAGCAGATGTAGATTACTGAATTTTTAACAAATATTACAGCCTAATTCTTCAATACTCCCACAAAAGTAACATTATAAAATATACTGTTCTTCGTTCTTTCATGAATCAACTGTTTTAAAAGAAGAAATATATTAATCGATTTATATAGCTAAACAAATGGTGAGCTAATGTAGCTCCCAGAGTAAAGGGGTTCGCCTCTCTGGGCAAGTTCCCTAAGAATCTGATGAAAGCCAAGGAGGATAAGGGGAAGTGCAGGTGGCAGAAAGAGTTTTATTGCTCACAGCTTGCTTGAGTTTGCTAGCCAGGACTGGCACCAACCGTTCCCTCCTTCCGCAGCACGCGCTCTGCTTCCCCTGCCTGCCCTTTCTGGCAGGAACTCCATGGGCAGGTCCTTGGGACTGATGATCGCCAGACCAATTAGGTACCAGGAATGGAGGGGAGGAGAGAATGGCCGTTTTCTCTCCATTCCTTGCCCTGGATCAACCGGAGGCTCTGTTATGTCACAGAGACCTTGCTCCAAAATCCATCATAGGACTAAGGCCTTTTGTAGAGTTTGGAATTTTGACAAGAAAATACAATTCCAGGTTTCATTGTTTGTCAGTGAACTGATTGCCTCATTTTTGGAAACTGCTAGTTTTACTATATAATGCAGGAGAATTTAACTGGACAGAATAGTGGAACGTGTATTGTTAGATTATCAGCTCAAACACTTTTCAGGGAGGTTACTGTTTAGAAACTTAAATGAGGATTAAAAGGAAATGATAAATATAGAAACAGATTAAGTTTTTCTTAAATGTATCTTTAAAGCACATTTAAAATAGCTCCTGGAGTGAATAATACTTTAAACTTTTCTAAATAGAAGCAGAAAAAGGACTTACTCCTGATTTAGAGTCTGTTCACTTCTCTGTTTTAAAAAAAGTTTCTTTACTTTGGAAAAAACCCACATAAAACTAACTTCCTACAGCACCATTCACAAAAACTTTTCATAAAGTAAGCACAATAGATGATTACGAAAGGTGAACATTAAATTTTGCCTATAGCAACAGACTTTTGCTTTTAACAGTTTTGCTGAAACTTTGTAGTGATTGTAAGTTATTTTTATTTTATTAAACTGTCCATATCTGTTCAATATTGATATTTTACAGCTAATAATTTCATCAGCAAGAAAATATTGTTTCATTGAATACATTAGCCTTCACTTTCCTTCCCATAAAGATTCAAGACAGATTATAAGACATTCTCTCTAGCCCTGAGATAAGTATTATGTATATCACAAGTATATATGATATATTTTATATATATCTGTAATGGCACAGATTCTTATATCCTATACAAGTAATTTTTAACACTAAGTAGACTGAACATTAAATTGTCATATATTAATTCAAGGAAATAAACATAAAAGCTAATAAGCAGGTGTAGCTATAATGCCTAGAGAAAATAAAGTGAAAAATTGAAAATGTTGATAATCCACAGGAAAAAGGAAAGAGGGAAAAGGAATTTTGCTCTGCAATTAAAATAACAGTGAATAATTCCTATACTCAGGACTGTGGATGAATGTCCAGATGCTACGGGGAGTAAAAGAAGCAGGATAAAAAAGTTAACATAAATGAAGGTGTATGTGGCATGCATGTGTGTATCAGGCAAAATTAATGTTTCGCAGGAGAAAATGTCCCAAATATAATTGCATTGAGATGAGGAAATTGAGAGAAAGGAAACAGGTCTTTCTGGCATAAGAAAAATGTTTTATACATTGATAGAGGTATAGGTTACATAGATGAACCATCTGAACTATCAAATTTAAGCATACAAATAATTTTCTATAATGGTATGAGGTAGCAGTTCTGAAAGATTTTCTGTGAATTCTAGATTTGAAAAATTCATAATTTTACTGAGACTCTTTTTTCATAAGTAAAAACAGCAGATTAAAAATGTGGAAAGAAACAAACTAGAATGCCCACTCAGCGTAGAAATGAATTCATAAATAAAACTATGGATTTATATATGTCTATAGATTTATATATGTACAGATTTATACATGAACATATGTAGTTTTATATATATGTATCTATAAATATATTCATGCATAAATGTATAAATGTGTTTGCATGTTATGTATGTGTGCATGTTCCCCTCTCTGGGAAAGTTCATTATGAATTCGGTGAGACCAAATAATGACAACGGAATGTTGGGGATAAAAGGGGTAATACTAAGCTTTATTCTCACGGCGGTAGGCTGAGTGCTAGACTCCCGTCTGCCCATCTCAGTCTCTATCCCAGGCACTGCCTCCTCTGGTGGCTCCGTCTCCGCTTCCGCCTGCTCCCCAATGCCAGGCTCCATGCCTTCCTGCTCTGCTTCCTAGCACAGTGCTCGGCAGCTTCCCTCTGCCAGTGTCCACTTTCTCCTGCTTCCCAGCTCAGAGCTCTACTATTTCTGCTTCCTGCTTCTCTCTGCACTCTGCCTGGCAGACTCTTCCATGACTTACAGTTCACTCCCAGCAGCTCTATCAGCTGCTAAACAGCTCACTGTCAATGGGCATGGAAGAAGGCTAATCAGGCAAGAGTCCTGGCCATAAAATTTCCATTTTCCCTACACTAATCCTAAAGAAACATTATATAAATCCTAATTGAGGGACATTCTGAAAAAATAACTGTCCTTTAATTCAATAGATCAAACTCAAGATTAAAAAAAAAATTCCTTTAGATTAAACTAGACTAATTAAACCTAACAATAAAATGCAATGCTTGATATTTAATTGGATCCTAGACAGGGAAAATTTTTGATAAGTAATAGTATTAAGAAAATGGGTGAAATTATAATATGAATTTATGTTAGATAATATTGCATTCTAATTAAATTTCCTATTTTGATAATTGTTCTGTGGCTAATTTATAGAATATTTTTGTCCTTAGGATATACACACTAACTGTTCAGGGCTAACAGTACACACTGTATCTAACTGAGAACAGTTAGTTTGGGTAAAGGGTATACGGTAGTTTCTTGTACTAGTCATGCAATACACACACACACACACACACACACACACACACACACACACACACAAGTATATGTTACTCTCTTCTGCAAAAAAGTTGAAATATAATAGATCCAGAAATAGTGTTTTAACTCTAAATGCACACATGGAATCTTATATTGCTTTCCAGTAGGTATTTCAAAAAGGGTATATTATAATGTATGAGATTCATGATAAATATAACACTAAAAAATATTACTTAGAAGAACAAAAACTTCTTATATTTAAAAGCTTTTGAAATTCTCAAAAAAATGTGTAACATAATGAATCATGTAACAAATGGTATCCTTATGTGAACAGAATATAAAGTTTAAAAATAGTTACTTATAAAACCCCTAAATAGAAGTTAATGGCAACATTTCTGCTGCTTACTGTTGGTTATTTTTGTAACCAGAGTATATTATAGATTAATGGATGGGTCTCATAATTGTTAGAATAGCTTTTTTTCATACTTATGTTCTGAAAGCTATTATACAATTGATTGCAAAACTGTGATGTGTTGAAAACATATTATCTACCATGCATGGTGCTGCGGATTAGCATACAATTGATCTTTTGATGCTTTTCAGGATACTTGCAAGCTTTATAGGTTGCTTTAAATCATGCAAGTTAAGGATTAGTGTACAGATTCAAACTCATATTCTAGCTGTTACTATAATCCCTCTGTAATGTAACTTAGTTCTCTGCAATAAACATTGCTAAATTAAATTGTGACAGCATACACAAAATGATTTAAATATGCATCTATGAAAGTGATTTTATCAGCAGAGTTAATTGAGTATCTACAATGATGATGGTTTTCACTAGCAACAGATATACAAAGAGCAACTACACCCATACTAGATACATCACGAAATGAAGGTATGGGGCAATCTGCATACAATTAAAATTAAAAACAAAAGTTGTCTTTCTGTTAAAAACAAACCAATTACATAGAGCATATTTTCACATTGTACCAAGAGAGTATATCAAGATAGATATCCATTAATGATATCAATGCATCACTCAAAGAAGCATTCTGCATCTAAATACATTTGGGAAACACTGGATTGTACATAGTTAAAACTCTTGCAGGAATTCTCAGAGCATTTAATGTGCAAGCTCATAATAGTATATCATTTAGAAGTTAATAAAATATGCAGTGTATCTCCAATTCAAATTGGTATAGAATCACATCTTCCTTCCTCATATTTTTTAAATCTCCACAAGAAACTATCTCACAGAATTAGAGTTCCACCTAGCATGTGCATCACAGTTTGAAAAAGCCTGGGATAATGTGAGATTGATTCAAGGTAGAGGTTGAAGAAGTTGGGAAAATGGTTAAAATTAAGCTAAGTGAAAGGAAATGCATAGATATTTCAGATATTTTGAAAAGAAAAATCAAAGACTGAGTGAGATGAGAAGGCTTCTTTCCATGCAAGAACATTATTTCTGTTGTCATCAAGATGAATGTCAGTGGACAGTGAGAAAATGAGATGTTGAATATAAATTTATAGTAACAATAATTGAATCTCAAGAATTGAATATTTCATCTCAAAAAGATTATTAATATGGAAAAAACATTGTAATAAAAATTGTATTAAGTAATAAATATGAAGGACTCAGAGAAGATGACACTTATAATGGAAAGAGGAAATAATATGCAGATCGAGGACCTCAGTTACACAAAGTGCTTGGCCTTGGAAAAGATGTGGGTGCTGCTTTCTCTGAGGCAGAAAGGCATTAGATCCACATGTGCTCAGCTTCATCGCGGTCACCTGGGGAACTTGTTTGACATGCAAACTCTTGTATTCTGTCTTAGCTTGGACTATTATACAAATTTCCATAGACTGGATGGCTTAAACACCAAATATTTATTTCTCACAATCTTTGTAGTCTGGAGGCTAGAAGCTCAAGACCAGTGTTCTAGCATGAACAAGTGTTTGGTAAGGGCCCTTTTCCTGGTTTACAGAGGGCTACATTTCTGATTAACTCCAGAGGTGGTGGCGTAGGTAGTGGCTTGGCAATCTGTTTTTACAAGCCCTCCTCATATTTGTATTTCATCCTTAATTTTGAGAACAAATGCATTTAATGTTAATTCTAAGGAAATATTTTTGTTTTCGAAAAGACAGTGTCTCTTCAAAGCATTTGACATGGTAAGCTCAGAAACCATAATGATCAAAGCTTCTGTCCTTTTAAGAAAAGTTGAATTAGGTCACTGATTAAGAATGAAGGAGAACAGAGCATTGAGGACTCTTGTGAAATGCAATCTTTACCAGACATAAAGGAAAGAGGAGGGTACAGGTGAACAAGAAAATATGAAGTATTTAATTTACTTACTCCAGTTTCTCCAAATATGTTTTACAGCTTAAGACCATGAATGGTGAAATAAGACAGGATGCATGACACAAAATCACTTGTTTTTTTTTAACTGACCATGCTGGGTTCTCAATGGAACTTGTATTTCTATTGTACTACTTAGTATTAAAAGGCACTTTTTAAATTGTATTATTTGTGTGAATTCTTTATATATTTTGCATGTTAACTCCTTATAGGGTATATGATTTGAAAATATTTTCTCCCATTCTGTAGGTTGCCTTTTCATTTTGTTGATCATTTCCTTTGCTGTGCAGCAGTGTTTAGTTTGATGTATTCACACTTGTTTACTTTTTATTTTGTTTGTGCTTTAGATGTCATATTCAAAAATAAAATCATTTCCAAGACCCATGTCAAGGAGTTTCTCCCTATGTTTTCTTCTAGGAATTTTGTGGCCTCATCTTACATTTAAGTTTTTAATACATTTTGAGTTATTTTTCCGAGTGGTGTCTATAGGCGATAGGAATCTAGTTTCATCCTTCGACATGTGAATCTATAATTTTCCCAGCACCATTTATTGAAGAAATTGTCTTTTATCCACTGAGTATCCTAACTCCTTTGTCAAATGAGGGCAAAGGACCTAAACACACATTTTTCCAAAGATGATATTCCAATAGCCAACAGGTACATGAAGAGGTACTGAACATCTTTAATGATTAGGGAATTTAAAACCACAATGAAATCTCACCTCATGTCTATTAGAATAGTTATCAAAAAGACAAGCAATAACAATGCTGGTAAGGATGTGGAGAAAGGGGAACCCTTGTGCACTGTTGGTAGAAACATAAATTCATACAGCCACTATGGAAAATAGTGTGGAGGTTCCTCAAAAAATTAAAAATAGAACTACCATATGAGTCAGCAGTCTCACTCCTGGGTATTTATCTGAAGGAAATTACTATGTTGAAGAGACAGCTACATGCCCATGTTTTGCAGCATTACTTACAATAACTAAGACGTGGGAACAACCTAAGTGTCTATTGATGAATGGATAAAGAAAATGTTTTTTTATATGTATATAAAAATATATATCTAATTGTATTATATAGTATACTAAAATATTTATATAGTATAAAATTTATATATATATATATATATATATATATATATATATATATATATATAAATAATTCAGCCATAAGAAAAAGGACATACTTCCATTTGCAATAACAAAGATGGACCTTAGGGGCATTGTAATGGGGATATAATGTACAACTTGATGACAATAGTTAGTACTGACTTTTGTATGGTATATCTTAAAGTTATTAAGTGAGTGGATCTTAAGGTTCTCATCACAAGGAAAAAAAATTTGTAACTATATGAGGTGATGGATGTTAACTTGCTTTTGTGATCATTTTGCAATGTATGCATGTCAAGTCATTATGCTGTACACCTTAAAATGATAGTGTCGTATGTCAAGTGCATCTCAATAAATCTGAAAAAAGGAAAGAAGGGAACGCTGATGCAATCTTAATCCTCAGAGAAAGGAGTGTAAGTGGAATCTGGAGGATGTCTAGAGTATAGGAAGGGACTAAGATTTAGATTTCCCAACAAATGCAAAACTAGATTCATTAGTTGAGACAATGTTTTCAGAAATAAGAATACTTGGGTTATTATTTATGAAACAGTTCCAGGTGATGAAGACTAGTATGGTGCCACAGTGTTAATGAACACTATGGTTTGCTGACTGCTACTGGAGTCAATCAATTTTTAAACTGTAACAACAGGGTGACAAATAGGCATTGGTGTGGAGTTTGATGTTTTCAAGGATGTTAGCTGAAGGAAAGAGAAAATATATTTAAGGAGGAATTACTGAAGGCACTCAAAAAGTTGGAAGTATATTGAGAAGTGAAATAAAATAGAAAAAACGAAGGAAATTGGTGAGAGACAAGGAGTAGTTGAACAAAGGTTTTAAAGTAGTTTTCAGAATTAGATAATATATTGATGTCTCCTTTTTTCCTAGAAGACTGAGATTAGTATGAAAATACATCTCTAAAGAATTAAATAGAAGTGGTGTTCTAGTCAGATGAGAGGTGTATAAAGAGGATTGGACAAGTCACTTAATCCTTCCAATGTCAGCTTTGTAAGCAGTGAGGCTCAAATGAAATAATAGAGTTTGTAAGTTGCTTATAGGTTGTAAAGAGGATCCTTGTGGAAAAATTAGAAAATGAGTAAGAAGACAGAATACCTAAAAAAGAACAAGGCATAATGCAATGCTATACCACAAGAAAGAGTGAAAGATTAGGCTTGAAAAGTCTGTATCCAAAACAGATCTTAAAGTTTATTGTTTATCCAATGTTGGAATATCCTCTGTAATAACCTGACAAGTGATAATAACAAGGAGTTAACAATTTTTAAAAAAGGCTATTCCATCATTGGGCAGCTACAATTGTTCAAAAATTAATCAATATATTGAGATTAGATTACTCTTTCTAAAATTTCTGCCCAATGGTTTTATTATTGCCTTCCTAAGCTACATAGAAATAATTCTATTTTGTTTCTCTGTGACAATGTGGAATACTAAATCACTGCTATCATGTTTCTTGCTAAGACTTTCCTTCTCCAAACTAAATACCTTCAATTCCTTTGTTGATTTAAGCTGTATTTATTCTGATTCCATTTACCAGGTCACTGTTTGATCTTATTTAAATTACTTGGATGGCTTTACCTACTTGTGAGAGAATGTAGTTCTGATTGACATTAATATCTGGTGCTTACTTCCTCACATTGAAATATTCCTTTAGAATTCAGGGATAAACTAAGCTTCAAAAAATTTACTCGTGTGAGTAATTTTAAATCTAAAATATCTTTGAATAAATTAATCATGGAGAATTCTAACTGTAAAAAAATCTGAGGAAGCTATCAAAATAATCACCAGGCATTATTGTATTTCTTTTGAATAAGATTCTAAAGAGTCATAACATTATTTTGCTTTTTTAAAGCATTACTGACTTTTTTCTGTATCATATGATTGTGAATGAATAAAGGGTGTATACAGCCAAATATACACACTTTTACAAATTACTGTGCATTGCATTTTCCTAACTACGCAATATACTTTTTAGTTTCTTTATCTTAACAATAGAGCCTAAAATTTTGTCTTTGTTCAATACCAAATGAATCAAATTCAACCATGGTAATGATTGTGTTCCCAATGGCTTAGGCATCAACACTTGAAATATAAAGTCAGATTTTTAAAAGTTAGGTTGTTTGTATTATAGAAAAAAATCAAATAAAATTATGACTATTACTTGTACTATTGAGCCACCCAAAACAAATGAAATCACAGAAGATGTCTAGTGGAAGGATGGGTTTTCCCCCCATCAAAGAGACCCATACAAAAAAGGCTCCATTGTCGGTATTGGTATTGGAATTATACAGGCTCTTAAAATGAGCTGGGAAGTGTTTATTCCTCCTCTATTTTCTAGATTGGTATGGCTAGTCCTTTAGTGTTTAATAAAAATTCACCTGAAACCATCTTGGTCTGAGATTTTCTTGTTAGAAAGGGTTTTTTTAATCTAGACATTCGATTCTTTTAACAAATGCAAGGATATGTAAAATTATATTTCTTGGATAAATTTATATAATTTGTATTTTTCAAGGTATTTCTAAACTAATACCAGGGTGGTTTTCTGCAGAAGATTCAGAAATTCTAGAGCCCCTCAGATAATAGTATGACAGAAGCACAACAGTTAAGTTTCTGGGCAGACGTTAATGTTTACTGTTGCCTTTCCCACATGAATTCAGTCTTCTCCTTTGTCTTGATGGTGATTAGAAATAATCAATTAACAATATCAATGTCCACATACCTTGTCTCTCTTCCAGCATAGATACCACATCTGGGACAGCATCTATAATCGAGAAGACTACTGCTGGTACAATTTGTGCTCCATTCTCTTCTGGTACTTTTTGTTGTTTGTTCTGTTTTGTAGAGACCAGACTTGTAAATTAAATAGAGATATGATGAGCACCACTGATCTGTCATCATTCAAAATGGACCAGAATCACTCCACCACCTGTGACAGGGCCTTGTCACCTGAAGGTGATCCAGATTCCGAATCCCATTTTAGAATCTGCTCTTTAGGATGACTTCTTGTACCAATTGTTGCAGGTAAGTTTTCCGTGGAAACAGACTCTGAAATGTAGATGTGCATGAAGGTGGTTGATTTTGTAGACACCAGAGATAGGACTGTACAGAATAGGATTATATAGGAGAAGAAGTTGAGAACTGTGATGCACAGGGTCCCTGAAGCTAGGATGACTATTTCCAGATACGCAAAGCACTGAGATGCCTCAACAAATTACTGGATATACTAGTTGCTCTCTAGAGTTTTAACTTACTGGGAAGGGATCCAAGAATGAGTGTTAGCAGATATTAATCCCAGAAACTGAGAGAATGAAGGTTTCAGTATTAGCAAATGATTGACTACATATGAGTAAACCCAGGTCCAACTGTTTCAAGTCCCCACACTGAAGCACTAATCTGGCTTCCCAATTTTTTGCAGAGAATAATTGAACAGCTTCCTCTTTAGCATTAATCATTATCATTTTATAGTGTAAATATTATTGGCCTCTCATTTCTATATCCAGTGCATTGTTCTAGTTTAGTCTATTTATTCTATTGTAATTGCTCTGAAATTAGTGTTTTAAACTTTCAATTTATCAATTACTGGAAGATAAATTTTCATGAACTTTATTTCTAAAAGTACTCCTCTGAACTAAGAAACCCTAAATATGTATTTCTTTTAGTATAAAGAATATATTACAGGCAGCAAACTGCAGATTCCAAAATTCTCTAAAATCTAATTGAAACTTCCTTTCAGCTTTTACTCTTATTTATTCTTTATGTAGATTGTATTTTTCAGCCAAGACAAACTGTATTTTTTATTCATCCTGTCCTCTGCTTTTGTCTGTGTTTATTACCTCTGGCAGAAATAACTCCACCCAGTGTACCATTGACAATACTTCCTTTCCTGAAAATAAAGTCCTAATTTTCTCTTTAATCAAAAGTTACTTTGTTTCTTTTGTATTTTCATTTTCCATTTTTACTTCTTGTCATACTCTGACTTTACTATGGTTTATTTGAGTAAATAAATATAATATTTCTAAGTAATAACATGCAATATTATATTAATTTAAGGTGTGCAACATAGTACTTTGATATATGTATACATTGTAAAATAGGTACTGCAATAAATCTAGTTATCATCTGTCACCTTACAAAGTTAATGCAGTACTATTGACTATATTCCCTATGTAGTACATGACTTTCCCACTTTGTATTTATTTCATAACTGGAAATTTGTACTTCTTAATCCCTTTCACCCATTTTGCATGCCCCACCCCCTATATCTGGCAACCACCCATCTTTTCTCTGTATCTATGAATCTGGGTTTTGTTTTGTTTGTTAGTTTTAGATTCCACATATAAGCAAAATCATGAGGTATTGCCTTTCTGACTTATTTCACTTAACATAACACTCTTAAGGTCCTGTTGTCACAAATAGCAAGTTTTCATTCTTTTTATGGCTAATACCCATTGCATGTGTGTGTGGATTTCACAATTTCTTTATCCATCCATTGATGGACACATAAGTTGCTTCTATATTTTGGTTGCTGTAAATAATGCTGCAGTGAACATAGGGGCGCATATATCTCTTCAAAACAATGTTTTCATTTTCTTTGCATAAATACTCAGAAGTAGAATTGGTGAATCATACATTATCCCTATTTTTAATCTTTTGAGGAACCTCCATTCTGTTATCTGTAGTGGCTGCACCAATTTACATTCCCACCAATGATGCACAAGGGTTGCTTTTTCTCCACATTCTTGCCAACACTTGTTATTTCTTTTTTTTATATATATTAGTTATTCTGACAGGTGTGAGGTGGTATCTCACTATGGTTTTGGTTTGCATTTCCCCGATTAGTTGTGTTGAGCATATTTTCATGTGCCTGTTGTCAATCTGCATGTCTTTGGAAAAAACATTCAGATTCTCTGCTCATTTTAAAATCCAATTATTTGTTTTTGTTATTGATTGAGTTGTCTAAGTTGTTTACATATTTTGGATATCAGCTTCTTATCAGATATATGATTTGCAAACTTCTCCCAATTAAGTAAGTTGCCTTTTATTTTCATTCTTGATGGTTTTCATTGCTGTGCAGAAGCTTTTTAGTTTGATGTTGTCCCATTTATTTATTTTTGCTTTTGTTTCCTTTGTCTTTGGAGTCAGATCTGCACACAAAAAAATCATTGCTAAGACTTATGTCAAGGAAGTTACTGCCTATATTTTCTTCTGGGACTTTTATTGTTGCAGGTGGTACAATCAAGTCTTTAATCCATTTTGAGTTAATTTTTATTTGTGATATAAGGTAGTGGTCTGGTTTTATTCTTATATATAAAGCTATCATGTTTTCCTAACACCATTTATTAAGGAGACTGTCCTTTCCCCCACTGTATATTTTGGCCTCCTGTGTCATAAACTAATTGACATATATGTGTGGGTTTATTTCTGGGATGTCTATAATCTATTCCATTGAACTGTGTGTCATATATTATGCCAATACATACTGTTTTGATCACTAGAGCTTTGTAGTACAGTTTGAAATCAGGGGGCATGATACTTCCTGCTTTGTTCTTTGTGAAATTGTTTCAGCTATTAGGGGTCTTTTGTAGTTCCATAGAAATTTTAGAATTATTTTCTCTAGGTATGTGAGAAATATCACTGAGATTTTGAAAGGGATTGCAATGAATCTGTAGACTGCTTTGGGTAGTATAGACATTTAACAATATTACTTATTCAAATCCATGAGCATAGAATATCTTTCTGCTTGCGTTCTGAAATTCTTTCATAAATGTTCTATAGTTTTCCTGCATGAATCTTTCATCTCCTTGTTTAAATTTATTTGTAGGTATTTAATTATTTTTTTGTGATTTTTAAATGGGATTATTGTCTTTATTTCTCTTTCTAATTGTTCATTATTAATATAGAGAAAATGAACACATTTTGTATATTAATTTTGTATCCTGAAAATTTACTGAATTCATTTATTAGCTCTGTTTTTTTTTCATGGAGCTTTAGGGTATTCTATATATGGTACCAGTTCATCTGCAAAAAATTAATAGTTTATGTGTTCCTTTCTAATTTGGAGGACTTTATTTATTTTCCTTGCCTAATTACTGTGGTTAAGATTTCCAATACTGTGCTGAATAAAAATGAGGATATTCAGCATTTTTTTCTTGTTCCTGATCTTAGATGAAAAGCTGTTAGTATGTACATTTTGATCTATAATTATATCTTTATGCCTATCTAATATTGTCTTGATTAGTGTAGTTTTATAGTATTCTGAAAATCAGGTGTTGTAAGTTTTTTTGTTTATTCGATTTTCATTTTCAAAATTTTTTGTCTAATATAATTTTTCAAATATCCAAGTAATTGTCAAATCAAATTACTAAGTTTTACAGAAGAGTTTTCTGGAATTTTTACTGGAATTATAATGAACATGTAGAATGATTTATTGATAATTGCTATTTTCATAATATTGAATCTTCTGATCTATGAATATTGTATATTTTCTAATTGATTTAGGTCTTTTTTAATGTCTTCAATGTTATATGATTTTATGTGCAGGATTTTTCCACATTTCAAGTTTATCTCTAAGTATTTCATGTTTTGGAGGTAATTGTAAGTGGTATTTTATTTTATTTTCACATATTTTGCTATAGGCATATTAAAATATACTTTATTTACATATTGATTTAGTAAAATTCTACTTTTCTACATTTATTTGTTAGTTCTGATATATTTTTTGAAATTATTAGTGTTATTCTGTGTAAAAGAGAATGTCCTCTGCAAAAAGAGAATTTACTTTCTCACAAAGCTATGAGCTTTTTGTTTTTCTTGTTCTATTGAAACAAGAAATATTTCAAAACTATGTTCAATATTAAATAGAAGCATTGAATGATATTTTTGCTAAGTATTGAATCTGGGTTAGCAGATTTTTTTCTTCTTTCAATAATTTAAAGATAGTATTTGACTATTTTTCTTACCAATATGATTTTTATGACAAATCTATTATCATTATCTTTGCTCCAACCTCTTTTCTAACCCACTGAGAATGTTAGATTCTCTTTGTTCTCTTCTCTTCTATGGCCTGGAAATTGCCTTCAAGGTGTTCTCTGGGGACAAATACTGGGTTCAACTCATTTGTTTTCCATCTCTCAGTGGTCACTATCTTGTGATGCCTATTGTCCAAAGTATGTATGAAAATTTTTATTTAATGTATCTAGTTCTTCAAGTTATTTACCACAGGAGGATAATTCCAGTAAAGTTTGCCTTCTCCTCTTTGAAATACTTTTTCTCCACTAAGATCAGAAAAAATTTACATGATTTAGAGCCAACCTAGATTTTCTAACCCATATTGGCCAATTCTTTTTCTTATTCCATAATCTCCATTTGTCCTTGGTTTCCTTCTGACTGGAATTTTCTTCTATGAGATAACCAATGTTGGACCGTTGTGGTCAGTTAGCACTTATTTCAAATACTCCACCCTCAGAGAGATTTTCCCAACCACCTTATCAAGGTTCTTTCCTCCCTTCTAAGCCACTCCTCCTGGTTATCTTGTTTATCTTACTATAAAATTTTTATTATTCCAGTTATATTGATTGTGTATTATTTTATCCTACCATTGCCTATGTTCCCTACTACAAGGTAATTTCTATGAGGCAGGTGGCATATCTACTTTATTCACAGTTGTATCTCCAGTACCCAGAACAGTTCCTGGTCCATCCACATTTATCTTAAAATTTTTGGACAGTATATTGCCCTAGCCACATCAGTAACAACAACAAAAAAACCTTTACTGTTTCATTGCAATGAGGTCAATTGCCCTCCAATATAATCACAGGACAACTCACCAAACAAAGAAATAATGGAATTGTATTTGGGAAAAGTGGCTTTTAAGTGTGATTTAATTGAATCATACTTTTATTGGCTCAAAAAACAGAAGGATGTGTATAAAAGTGGGAATAGCACATCTTTACTGGAAAGTCAACTCTCAATCCCATTTCCTTGGAAACTACAATGTAAAGATTGATTTGCGATTCTGAGTCCAGAAACCCCTTATCTGAAGCTTCATTTCTAGGTTGTAAATCAAAATGACTTCTCCTTTCCAAGCAAGTCTGGTCTTCCACTCAAGGGAGGATGTTTTGTTCTTACAGACATAATCTAAAAAATCAATATTTTATGATATTCTGTGATTCTTAGACCAGAAATTTCTCTTTGAGTTAGTAGTATTTTTTCAAAAAGAAAAGAAAAGGGGGTAATGGGGTTGCTGTAATACTTTCAGTTACAGTATCCCTAGGGTATTTTAAGAAATCAAGATTGCCACCAGTTTTATGTACCTGTTATTATAGCCTGATAAATGCCTGGGAAGATTTTACTTTCTCTGAGTTCACTACTATTGTTTCAGTACAGATGAATAGCAGAATGAATATTATAATTCACGATGGAAAGTTTGAAATTTTGGGACTGTTGCTATATTAGTACTATAAAAAACCTTAGAACTAATTTCACTTGCATAATTATAATTAATCACTTGAGAGCACAATAATAAAAATATAAACTAAAATTTAAAAAACTGATTCTGGTCAACACAATGTTGCATAAATTATGGGTAGTTATATATATATATATATATGATAATTAGTATTGATCAGATAGCTCTAGAAAAATAGATGTTAAAAAGGACTGTTTGCCAAAAAGTGATCAATAATATTTGTCAGACATATGTATAGCCATTACTTTCATGTTCTTTTGAAAAACATCACAACTATTAGAGTATTATTATCTTCAGAATATGTGTATATATATATATATATATATATTCAGAATATATATACCATAAATTCATATATATTCACAATATATATTTACATATGAAACATGACATGGCTTGCTATGTCATATAGGCAATAAAGTGAAAGACCCAGTATGTAAAATTAGATGCAAAAATTAACTCTTTCTGCTCCACCACTCATTTATTCTCTTTATGTCTGTTATGCTTAAAATATTGAATAAGAAAAAAATAAGAAATTAAATACTTAAAATGGTCCAAAATCAATCAAAACTAAATCCATGGGCTAAATCTGTAAGAGAAAATGAGACATTTTTGTTTCTTATATTTGCTCATATGGGCACAGAGTCACCCTATATAATAGTTTTATCTCCACATTGTTGCTACCATCCTCCCAATGAATATCTGTAGTGCTTCTTTCCTAAAGATTTAGTAAACTAACATGGGATTTCAATGTCAAAGAGACCAGGGTCATTATTTATTTGTCTGCTTATTTACATATATTTTTATCTGTTATTTGCTTTCTCCAAAGTCAATGAGAAAGAAATGATAAGAATGAAACGCAAAAAGTAACTGTCTGTGGGCCTGAAAGCATGTGAAGTGCTTTATACACATTATCTAAATACTCACAAGAACTGTACAAAGCACTGCTACTTGGTACATATGATACATGATGGGGACATAAGTGTCTCTTGCAGTACACCAGCACACTACCAAAAAAAAAAAAGAACATATTTCTTTAAATCAGCTATTTGCATTAATTTAAGCATGAGAAAACTAAGGCCATATACATGATATCCACCAAACCTTTAAGTGTCACCGTAAATATGAGCTGTCAATTTCAAACACATTTCTAGAAAGGAACTTTCAAACAATTGAAAGTTGATAAAGGAAAAAAAATACCAGACATTTCCACCTTCATATTGTGTATTTCTTTCACAAAATCAATCTTTTCATTCCAATATTAAATTATGGAAAAAAGAAAGAACATGTCAAACATATAAATATAAATACAGCAGCTTTCTCACTGGTAGAGCAGATGACTTAGATGTGGGGAAACAATACTATACCTACTAGAGAATCCTTGTGTTGGATTCATTCTGCCACAGGCAGAACTAAACAACCATCATTCTCTCCCAATGAGGGAAAATATCAGATTGTGTGCATCTGGAGAACAATTAAGGGAATAGAAGTCTGGGTTAAGAATATACAGTTTCTAGCTTTGTTTTCATTTCTTTGTTTTAACCAAAATCATGGGTCATATTAGATGGATAAAGGAGTATTGAGAGGCCAAAAGACCCAGAGGAGGAGTCTTTTCCTTTATCTCTTTGCCCTGTTACATGCTTAATTCACTTTATTAAATAAATGATAGTCTTGTTTTTAACCTGTTACTTTTGAAATCGCACACCCTAAAGTATAATTATGTATTCATTATTGATAAAAAAAGAAATTATGGAAGTATATGTGTAATCATTAGCAGTTTCTAAAATAGCTCATAAACCTCTCCAGACACTTTCTTTTTATTGAAAAGAGAAAACAATACTATATTATGAGGGAAAAAAAGCAACAATATGATCCTTCCTTCAGGGAAAATGAAAAACTATTAGAAACAGCAAGGGTGAAAAACACTAAGCCACCAGTTATTAAAAATTATTTATCACTTGAACTTTTAGTAGGAAAATTCCATATCCTGGAGAGAGTTGAGAATTTCAATCACAGAACTAATGTCCTGAGAATTAATTTAATTTACTCTGAAATCTCAGAAGATTGGACACAGTTTTACAGTTTTTAAATCAGGATAAACTATATCAGATTGTTCCTTTTGGATAAAAAATGTAGATAGAAGTATTTTTCACCAACCTGTCAGGACTTAACTGGTAACTCACCAGCCTATACTTTAGCCAAAATACAGGTAGTCTTTTTAGAAATGGTACAACTGGTAATGTTCATTTTGTGTGTGTGTGCAATTTCATTTTTTGTTGTTCATCTCCTTTTAAACATCCTGTAGCCTCCATCAGATAATATCTTACTGGTTTATTTTATTTTTTTAGTTCATTCCTTTATCTTTCTTATCAATTTTTGTCTTTCCTTTTTTGTTTCTCTTAATGCCTCAACAAAATTCCCTTTACTTAAATATAGCTAAAGTTTTATTTAATTCATATTCCTTGCATGAGCTTTCTGTTATTTAGTAACATAACTTGTAAATATTGTAGCTTCAAACTACATACTAAAATTTGCAGGGTGTTGATAAGGCATTGCTTAGAGTAGAATTTACCAGCTATAAAGTCCTATGTTAAGAAAAATAATCTCATATGAATAATCTGATATACTACCGTACAAAAGTATAAGAAAAATAAGAGCAAACTAAACCTAAAGCAAGCAAGAGGAAGAAAATGATTAAACCGGAGAGTACATAGATTTTTTTTCTTTTATTTAAGTTAAAACCCACATACTTACTCTAAGAAATAGATCTAACTCAAGACCTGGTGTATGTGTATCTTTCTCTAACTATGTATCTATCAATCTTGAACTATTTATCAATTTACCTATGAATCCATCACTTACATACAGATGTATTTAATTTTGAAAACAGGTCATTTGCAATTTCCATTTTGTCTTTCTTAGTAGTTTCAGTATTTTAAATTTCTCTACAACTTATCTAAAGTATCTTAATCTTTCATTTCTCATAATTTTTCCCATTTTATTGAAATATACAATAACAAACCATAATTATACAGACTGAAACATATTCACTTAATACACTCACACATATAGCACATAGATCAAGAAGTTGAACATCACAGTATCCCAGAAGTCTCCTATGTTACTCAAAATTAAACACTGTCCTGACCTGATTTTAATAATGTCAGTTAGTTTACATGTTTTCATAGATATATTCCTGGAATCATATGGTATATATTCTTTTGTATCTGGCTTCTTTCACTCAAAATACTGTTTTTGAGATTGATGTTTTGTATGGTTGTAAATTTTTCATTTTCATTGCTGTATGATAATCCATTGTATGAATATGACATGATTGATTTATTCATTTTAGTGTTGAGGGACATTTGGATGGTTTCCAAGTTTTGCCTCTCACAAATAAGGCTGCTTTGAACATTTTGGTACATGTCCTTTGGTGACATTTATGCATATGTTGTGTGGAGTTTTGGGGGGCATATTTATATAGGTTGGAAATTCAGGGTCATAGAATGTGTGTACATCTAGCATTAATATTTTAATATATATCATACCATGGGGTTCCCCTGCATACAACTTTCAAATGTTTTCCATTCTAGTTTACATATCCTATTAAACTCCTTTCTATAATCCATGCAGCTCTACTAAACTGGCTTCTGTTCTGCAGCCTCCTTTTAAGCTACGCTTTCCCTTGGCCCAGTCTTGTCAGCACCCTTTTGGTGAAGTTTCTGGATGCAAGGCTTTCACACATGCCCTTCCTTCCCAGGAGACTCACTCTTCTTGTCATCTTCACTCTTCCCAGGCCCAGATCCTTCTTACTCAAATGTCTACTAAAATGCCATCTTTCTTAAGAGAGGCCACTGCCATGTAAATAAATAATCCTTTTATTGTGCATAATTTTATCTGATTTCATAGTGCCTGTGACAGTTTTAAATATATATTAAATTGCTTGTTTTTTCGTGTTCCTGTCTCCTACTAGAATGTATGGTTCATGAGGGAAGTAGCCAGGTCCATAGGAGATGTTCCTTTTCCTATACCATCATAAGAACTCAAAACTGATCTTTAAAAAGTCATGCCTTTTTCTTTTTCTTTTCTAATGCTATAAAAACAAGCATATCAAATAAGCCTTGGGATTTGGAGTTAGAATTACATGAGTCCAAGTTCTAGTCCTGCCACTTAGGTATATGACTTTGGGTGAACTAAATTTCTTTTACTCAAATTCCTCACTTGTAAAATGTTAATACATTATATTTTATAACCTGGTTTTACTCAGGCTTCATTAGAGTCATTAAAAATAACAAAACCTGTTATAAGTAAACCAGTTCTTATTCTTTCTCATTCCCACAGTTAATGTGGTCGCCATCATTTCTGTATAATGTTTTAAGGAGTCCTGATAGAATTTTGTACAGACTGCCCCCACAAACTAAAGCAGAGCCACTATGCACAAGGTTTGCAATAGTCTAAACCAACTAGAACCTCTACTTCCTGTTTTCCTTTTGTGTTTACCACATGTAGACAGTTTATCAGCCATGATATCTGTGCCCTGATATCCTGAAGAAGTTTTGTTTGTAAGACTTGGTTTGATTTGTCCGCTTAACATTCCATTAAATACTTTTTTAATAATTCAATGATTTTTAATAAATGTATAGAGTTATTCAATCATCAATTATTACAATGATTCAGTTTTAACACTTTTTTTATCATCTCCCATATATTAAATTCCTATTAGTTTCAGATATACATCATATAACTCAATATTCACATACAGTACAAAATGCTCACCAAAATAAGTCTAGTTATGTTACTATACAAAATTTTTACAATATTCTTGATTATATTCCCTATGTCTTATATTATACTCTCTTGCCTTATTTATTTTATAACTGAAAGTTTATACCTCTTAATCCCCTTCATCTAGTTCATGTGCCCCTCAACCCCTTTCTTGGTCCTGGTTACCAAATTTTGTTTCCTTTTATCTATGAGTCTTTTTTTGTTTGTTCATTTGTTTTGTTTTGATTCTGCATATAAGTGAAATCATGTAATATTTGTCTTTCTCGAATTTATTTCACTTAGCATAATACCCTCAAGGTCCATCCATGTTGGTGCAAATGACAGTATTTCATTCTTTTTCATGACTAATATTTCATTATATTATGTATATATATATATATATATATATATATATATATAAACACACACACACACACACAGACATTTGTACATACCACATCTTCTTTATTGATTCATCTATCAATGGACACTCAGGTTGCTTCCATATTTTGGCTATTGTAAATAATGCTGCAATGAACATGGGGGTACATAGCTCTTAGAATTAGTATTTTTGGTTTCTTTGGATAATTATCCAGATGTAGAATTGCTAGATCATATGATAGTTCTTTTTTAATATTTTGAGAAGCCTCATACTGTTTTCCATAGTGGCTTCACCAATTTACATTTTCACCTACAGTGTATGAGGGTCCCCTCTCCACATCCTCACCAACACTTGCTTTTTCTTGTCTTTTTGATAATAGTCAAACTGACAGAAATTAGGTCATTTATCATTGTGGTTTTAGTTTGCATTTCCCTGCTGATTAGAGATATTGAACATCTTTTCATGTGCCTGTTGTCCATCTGTATGTCTTCTTTGGAAAAATGTCTATTCAAGTCCTCTGCACATTTTTGATTATTTATATTAAATTGTGTAAGTTCTTTATATATTTTGGATATTAATCCCTTATCAGGTATATGATTTGCAAATATGTTCTCCCATTCAGTAGTTTGCCTTTTTGTTTTGTTGATGTTTTCCTTTGCTGTGCAAAAGCTTTTTAGTTTGATGTATCTCCATTTGTTTATTTTAGCTTTTGTTGCCCTAGCCTGAAGAGACTGGTCCAAAAAAATATTGTTAAGTTCAATGTTAAAGAGCTTACTGCCTTACTTGATGTTTTCTTCTGGAAGTTTTATGGATTCAGGTCTTACATTCATTTTGTATATGGTGTCAGATAGTGGCCCATTTTCATTCCTTTGCATGTTGTTCTGTAACGTTGTTTAATCACGTATTTGTAGTTTTTCCAGTTTTCTTCTTTTCATTGATTTCCAATTTTATAACATCATGGTGTGAAAAGATGTTTGATATGATTTCAATTTTCTTGAATTCTTTGAGACTTTTGTTGCCTAATGTGATCCATTCTGGAGAATGTTCTAAGTATACTTGACAAGAATGTGATGATCTTTACATGTCTGTTAAATCAGTGGCCTTGAGTAGGAATGTTCCCCTGTGTTGGCTGCATGTGCCTGGTGGTTTCTGCAAGCCAGCTGGAGCTGGAGCAGGCACAGGCTAGGGATGGGTCCCAGGACACACTGTGTTGAGGCTCCTTGATGGGATGACTAGAGATAAAGTGGCACAGGTCAGAAAGTTCCAGAGTGTGCTCTGCCAGCACTGCTTTGATGGGATGGCTGGAGTTGGAGTAGATGTTCTTCCGCAGGTCCTGGACACTCTGCACCAGGGCCTAGTGGCACAACTAGAGCTGGAGTGGTACTGAGTTGGGGTGTGCTGCCAGGACCACTGTGTTGGGATGGCTGAAGCTGGAGCAAGTGCAGACCATGGCCCTAGGTGCACCGTACCATAGCCACCTTCACAGAATGGCTGGTGTAAGTGCAGGCTGGGGGCCCCAAGGGCATGCTGTGACCATCTTGATGGGACAGCAGGATCTGGGAGTGGGTGTGGGCTGGAGGGCCTGGGGAATGTCTTGATGGGGTTGCTTTGGGATGATGGCTGGAGCCGTTATGGGCCCAGGACCTGGAGGCTTTAGTAGGCTGGCTGAGCATCTAGATCCTGATCATATCCATGCTCCTAAGGGAACATAAAAAAAAGGCACTCACTGGTGCTTCTAACCCCTAAGAGAGTTCCAGAACTTCCTTGCCCATTTGCTCTAAGATTAGGAAATGATTTTCTTTCACTTTTAGACTAATTGTCCTTTAAAACACTGTGTTTTTGTCTGTTTGTTTGTTTGTTGTTTTGCTCTACCCCAGGGCAGGGGAATCTGTGCTCAAGCCCCTCAGTGATATCTCACTGCAGGTCACCACATCAGGGGATGGCGTTCCTATTGTTCCATGCTTCCAATTTCCTACCCTTTATTTATATGGTCCCTTTGTTGTGCAGAAGCTGTTCAATCAGCCCTCAGTTTATCTCCAGGATGAAATGCTCTATTTTTAGGCATAGATTAGATATATCTATGGAAGGAGGTCAGTTCAGGGTCTTTCTACACTGCCATCTGGATTGCCCTTTTTAACATACTTTAAATTGTGCTAACTTCAACTATGTTCCGGGGCCCAAATGAGGTATTTCACACATAGTATTTCCATTTTATTGGAAACATTTTAACAATATATTTGTTCAAAAGTAGAAGGAATCCCATCATGGACAGTGAATTGCTAATAAGTGAAATAAACTGAATACAAACAGCAGGATTGGGGATAATCCTCTGTCTCAACTCTAAAATTCAGATTTTCTCAAAATTATGAAAAATATTGGGGAATTTACATAATTTATTGCATGCCATTCAAAGTATGGAATAAACCATTGCAAATTCCTATTTCTCCCTACCAAAATAACCAGATTGCTGCTGTTTACAAACTGAAGAATGAGATATACGAGAGGCTCACAAATGATTATTATTGAGACTTTTACAGTAACAATGCAAAAAGTATAACTGTTATTTTCCATTTAGAAAAATAGAGTAACAGAGTTTATTGGTTTTTAGTTTCAGAGGCTTTTGAAGATACGTTTTCTAGAGAAGTGTTACTCGTCTCAACAATTATTCTGTGTAAATAATCACCTTCTTATTAAAGGTCAACTGGTCATGATTATTTTCTTTCATACATTGAAACTTTTGATTTTTTTTTAAGAAATAATAATATTCAATATAATGTCAGTATAGGGCAGTTAGAAATGCTTTTAACATGTTGAACTCTGTCATATGCTAGTGATGACAAACTTACAAGGAAAATTGCGTAAATTTTGGTCCTGTTACATTGCAATGAAAGAAATTCATTGATGAAAAGAAACTACAATGTCATTCAAAATATAAGTAAAAAAAGGTGAACTGAAAAATATCACTTTGAAACAGGAATTAGGAGGGGAAAAGAACAATGGCATAGAGTATATTTGCAGGCATATCTTGTTTTATTATACTTTGCTTTCTTGCACTTCACAGATACTGCTTTTTTTTTACAAATTGAAGGATTGTGGCAACTTTGCATCAAGCAAGTCTAAATCTCCATTTTTCCAACAGCATTTGCTCACTTCATGTCTCTGTGTCACATTTTAGTAATTTTTGCAATATTTCAACGTTTTTCATTATTATATTTGAATTCATGCAATTTTATGATAACACTTGAATGGATGAGGAGTTGTTTATAATAGATGAGCAAAGGAAGTGGTATCCCGAGGTGGAATTTATTCCTGGTCAAGATGCCATTAAGATTGTTGAAATGACAACAAAAGATTTAGATTGTTACATAAACTTAAAATTGATAAAGCAGCAGTTTGATAGGAGTGACTCCAACTTTGAAAGTTCAACTGTTAAAGTGCTGTTAAACAGCATCATATGCTACAGAGAAATCTTTTGTAAAAGGAAGACTCAATCCCCATGGCAAATTTCACTGTTGTCTTAAGAAATTGCCTCAGCCACCTCAACCTTCAGGAACTACTACCCTGATCATCAGTTGTCATCAAATTGAGACGAGACCACCACCAGCAAAAATATTACAACTCACTGAAAGCTGAAATGGTGATTAACATTTTTTAGCAATATTTTTAAATTAATGTCTTAATGTCTGTACATGTTTTTAGAAGTAATGTTATTACATAATGCACACTTAACAGACTACAGTTTAGTATAAACATGACTTATGAACTGGGAAAATAAAAAGACTGACTTATTTGCTTTATTGTGATGTTTACTTTATTGCAGTGGTCTGGAACTGAAGACACAATGTATCCAAGGTATGCCTGTATTAAAAAGATCATTTGATATTTTGGAAGCAGAAGCATGTCAACTTAATATGGAAATGTGATAACCACACTGTCAAGAAAAAAGCTTCTTCATTGCAGTACCTAAAATGGCAAGGCAGGTGTGTTGTGATCAAAGCTATGAGCTTTGTTTTACTTTTATACTCTGCTCATTTTCTGTATTGATATGCTGGTGCCTGCATTTGTAGACGTTTCCATGTCTTTATCATTGGTAAAATTCTATCAGTCTGTATTTGGGGATCATTAAATTTGCTTTACCAGACTTAAAAACTGTGCCTCAAGCCTCATGAAGTGCCAACAGCATAAAGATGGAAAAAGGATATACTTAAAAAAACACACATTCAGAATCTGCCTGTTACCGTTGATATTGCAGTCTAAGGAACTGACGTGTTGCTTGTCAAAGGAGATCATTCACGGCTGTATAAGATGACGAGAGGAGAGTTAGTTAATAGGGAGTGACGCTCAGCTGAAACCAGGGATAAAATTCTGAAAGGAGCCATTGGAAGACATGGACTGTACAATACTTGTAACAATAAGAAACATCACACGTCCTTGGTCTCTACCAGAACCTGTAAGGCCAAAAACAAATTGATGAACAAGTCAAATAATTCATAGCTAGGGACTGGTCAAAGGAAACTTAAAATGTTCTGAGAAAGAGAAAAATAAAGTAATGAAATGATCTAAACTGAAGAAAACTGCTAGTGAAAATTATTGGAGAACTCAAAATTTTATTTTCATATTTCAATAATTTAAAATTTTATTTGAGTTATCCTGACCAATATGTTAATACAAGTAAATTCAGAATTGTAATTAGGCAGTAACTGATGGTGAGTGCTTACGCTGCACTTACTCTGTGTTGGGCACTTATTTTAAGTGCATTGTATGAATTAACTCATTTATTCCTCACACTAATAACTATAAATTTTGTAATAAAAATGTATCCTATATGTAGTATCATGTTATCTGAAAATAGTGACATTTTTACTTCTTCCTTACCAATTTGGATGCCTTTTCATCTCTTTTTCTTGTCTGATGGCTAGGACTTTCAGTACTATGTTGCATAAAAGTGATGAGAGTGGACATCCTTGTCTTGGACCTAGAGGGTATTACACTAAATGAAATAAACCAGGTGGAGAAAGACCAGTACCATATGATCTCACTTGTTTGTGGAATCTAAAAACAAAACAAAACAAAATGAACAAAGCAGCAGTAGAATCATAGACAGTAAAAGTGGTCGTTGCTGTGGGTGGGTGGGGAGGAGAAGGGGGATAAAAGGGCACAAAAATCTCAATCATAATATACATTAGTCACAGGGATGAATGTACAGCATAAAGAATATAGTCAATAGATTTGTAACAGATAGTAACTGCATTAGTTGGAGTGAGGATATATTACTTTGTGTAACTGTTGAATGAACCAATATAATGTTTTATATAAACTATACTTCAATAAAAATATAAAAACAAAAAAATGAAAATGTATCCTCCTTGGTTACAACTTCTTTTTCATACCATAACTTTGGCTGTTATATTTAATTCTGTGTTGGATATTATATTGTAATTTTCAAAGGAATCTTTTTTTAATTGAAGTATAGTTGTTATACAATATTATATTAGTTTCAGATGCACACATAGTAATTCAATATTTACCTGCATTATCAAATGCTCACTCCAGCAAGCGTAGTTAGCATCTGCCAAAATAATACAGATAGTACAATATTATTGACTATATTTCTTATGCTGCACTTTCATCACTGTGACTAGTTTATATTATAATTGGAATTTTGTGCCTGTCTATTCCCTTCACCTATTTCAACCCTCCATGTAACTTCCCCATGGCACCCACCAGTCTCTTCTCTATGTTTGAGCCCATTTCTGTTTTGTTCATTTGTTTTAATTTTTAGATATCATATATAAGTGAAATCATATGGTATTTGTATTTCTCTGCCTGGTTTATGCCAGTTAGCATAATATCCTTTAGGTCCATCAATGGTGCAAATAGCAAAAAAATTTTTTTCATGGCTGAGTAATATTCCAGTGTTGATATGTACCACATCTTTTTAATTCATTCACCTATTGATGGACATTTATGCTATATCTATACTTTGGCTATTATAAATAATGCTGCAATAAACATACAAATGAATATACCTTTTCAGATTAGTAATTCTGTTTTCTTCAGGTAATCTCAGAAGAGGAATTGCTGGGTCATATGGTAACAATATTTTTGGTTTTTTGAGACACTTCCATATTGCTTTCCATAGTGGCTATGCCAATTTTCAGTCCCACCAGCAGTATATGAGGGTTCTCTTTACCCCACATCCTCACCAATACTTATTTCTTGCCTTGATATTAGCCATTCTAACTGGTGTGAGGTGATATCTCATTGTGGTTTTTATAAAAACTCAAAATAGAAATACCATTTGATCCAGGAATTCCACTCATAGGAATTTACCCTAAAAACGCAAGAGTCCAGTTTCAAAAAGACATATGCACCCCTATGTTTATTGCAGCACTATTTACAATAGCCAAGAAATGGAAGCAACCTAAGTGTCCATCAGTAGATGAATGGATAAAGAAGATGTGGTACATATAAACAATGGAATATTATTCAGCCATAAGGAGAAAACAAATTCTACCACTTGCAACAACATGGATGGAGCTAGAGGGTATTATGCTCAGTGAAATAAGCCAAGCAGAGAAAGACAAGTATCAGATGATTTCACTCATCTGTGGAGTATAAGAACATAGCAAAAACTGAAGGAATGATAGAGCAGTAGACTCACAGAACCCAAGAATGGACTTAGACTTACCAAAGGGAAAGGGACTGGGGAGAATGGGTGGGAAGGGAGGGACAAGGGGAAAAAGAGGAATTATGATTAGCACACATAATGTAGGGGGGTGGCACAGGGAAGGCAGAATAGCACAGAGAAGACAAGTAGTGATTCTATAGCATCTTACTATGCTGATGGACAGTGACTGTAATGGGGTATGTGGTGAGGACTTTATAATGGGTGGAATCTAGTAACCACAATGCTGCTCATGTAAGTGTATATTAATGATACCAAAATAAAAAAAATAAAAAGGAACTCAGGTATAACACTAACATCACCAAATCATAAGGAAGGAGAGCTAGAGAAGAAGAAAAGAACCGACTACAAACACAACCAGAAAACAATTAACAAAGTTGCAGTAAGTACACATATATCAATAATTACTTTAAATGCAAATGTACCAATCAAAAGATATAGGATATCTGAATGGATAAAGTAACAAGACCCATCTGCCTACAAGAGACTCACTTCAGACCTAAAAACTTACGTAGACTGAAAGTGAAGGAATGGAAAGATATTCCATGCAAATAGAAGTGGAAAGGAAAAGCAGATTAGCAGCAATGCTTTTATCAGAGAAAATAGATCTCAATAAAAGTAACAAGAGGACATTACATAATGATAAAGTAATCAGTCTAACAATAGTATATAACAACTGCAACTATCTATGTACCCAGAAAAGGAGTACCTAAACCCATAAAGCAAGTATTAATAGAGTTAAAGGGAAAAATTGATACTAATATAATAATAATAAGGTACTTCAATACCCCACTTGCATCAATGGATAGATCAGACAGAAAAATCGAGAATGAAAAAGCAGTGTAGAATGATACAATATACCAGATATATACAGATATATACAGAATATTCCATACAAAATCAACAGAATACACATTTTTGTCAAGTGCCCATGGAACATTCTCCTGGATAGATTACATATTAGGTCACAGAACAAGTCTCAATAAATTTAAGATTGAAATTGTATCAAGTCACTTGTCTGATCACAATGGTATGAAACTAGAAATCAATTATAAGAAAAAAAACTGGAAAAAAGCACAAATATGTGGAGGCTAAACAAAATGGTACTAAATAATCAATGGATCAATGAACAAATCAATAAATAAAAAAATACATGAACACATATGGAAACACATACAATGGTTCAAATCTGTGTTGTGCAGCAGAAGTGGCTCTAAGAGGCAAGTTCTTACTGAACAGGTGTCTCTCAAGAAGCGAGAACACTTTCAAGCAATCTAACCTCAAAACTAAGTGAACTACAAAAAAGAACAAACCAAGCTGAAAGTTAGTAGGGAGGGGCATAATAAAGATGAAAGCTGAAAATAATGAAATGTGACTATGAAAACAACTGAACAAAAAAAAAAAGCAAATGAAACTAAGGGTGGGTTCTTGTAAAAGAAAACAAAATTGACAAATGCTTAGCCAGAGTTATCAAGAAAGAGATAGAATCAAATAAACAAAATCAGAACTGAATGAGAAGTTAGTTATAACTGACAGCACAGTAATTCAAAGGATTATAAGAGAATTCTATGAAAAATTATATGCTAATAAATTGGACAACCTAGAAGTGAATAAATTCCTAGAAACATGCAACCTTCCAAAACTGACCTTAGAAGAAATAGAAAATCTGAATAGCCCAAATGCTAATAACAAAGTTGAATCAGTAACCAAAAAGTTCCCAACAAACAAAAATCCATGAACAGACAACTTCAGGGTGAATTCTACCCAATATTTAAAGAAGAGTTAATACCTATGCTTCTCAAACTATTCCAAAAAGTTGAAGAGACAAGAATATTTCCAACTCATTCTGTAAGACCAGCATTAACTCAATACAAAAAAAACATACTCTACAAAAAAAGAAAATTGAAGACCAATATCCCTGATGAACACAGATACAAAATCCTCCACAAAGTATTAGCAAACTGAATTCAGAAATACATCAAAAAGATTTTTCACCACAACCAAGGAAGATTTATTACAAGTTTGCAAAGATGGTTCAATATCCACAAATCAATCAATGTGATACACCACATTAACAGAAGGAAGGATAAAAAAAATGATCTCAAACAAGTAGATACTGAAAAAGCATTTGACGAAATTCAACTTCCATTCATGATAAAAACTCTCAATAAAATGAGTAAAGGTCATAAATGACAAACCCACAGCTAACAACATACACAAAGGCAAAAAGCTGAAAATTTTTTTCTAATATTGGGACCAAGACAGGGATACTCACTCTTACTACTTTTATTAAATATAGTACAGGAAGTCCTAGCCACAGCAATAAGTAAAAAATAAATAAAAGGTATTTTATTGATAAGGAAGAAGTTAAACTGTCACTATTTTCAGATGAGATGATACTATATATATATATATATATATATATATATATATATATATAAAACCATAAAGACACCACAAAGAGATTATTAGAATAAATGAATCAGTAAAGTTGCACAATAAAAAATCACTATATATAAATCTGTTTCATTTCTATACACTAATAACAAACTAGCAGAAATTTATCAAGAAAACAATCCCATTTACAATTGCATCAAAAAGAATAAAATATCTAGGAATAAATCTAACCAGGGGGGTGAAATACTGTACTCTGAAAATAATAAGACTTTAGTGAAAGAAACTGAAGAATATACAAATGGAAAGATATACTATGCTCATAGATAGGAAGAATATTGTCAAAGTGCATACTGTCCAAAGCAATCCACAGATTCAATGCAATTCCTATCAAAATACCAAGTTCTGGAAGTCTTGACCAAAGTACAGCAAATATTACTAAAACCTGTATGGAATCATCAGAAACAAAACAAAACAAAAAACCTCAATTGCCAAAATTATTTTGAGAAAGAACAAGTTGTGGATATCAGATATCATGCTTCCTGAGTTCAAGCTATAATACAAATTTACAGTGGTCAAAACAGTTTGGTACTGGCATAAGAATAGATATATAGACCAATGGAACAGAATAAAAAGTCCCAAATTAAGGCCATGCTTCTGTGGTCAATATATGACAAAAGAGGCAAAAATACACAATGGGGAAAAGACAATCTTTTTGATAAATGGTGTTGGAAAAACTAGACAGCTACATGCAAAGTAATAAAATTGGATCAGTGTCTTATACAATACACAAAAATAAACTCAAAATGGATTAAAGCCCTGGATGTAAGACCTGAAACCATAAAACTCCTAGAAGAAAATAGGCAGTAAGCACTTGAACATCAGCATTAGTAATTTTTCTCTGTTATGTAAATTATTCCCAGCCAAGGAAAACAAAATCAAAAATAAACAGGAGACTGCATCAAACTAAAAAGCTTCTGCACAGTAAGGGAAACCATCAACAAAAAAGCACCTGACTCTATGGGAGAATACATTTGCAAATATTGTATCTAATAAGGGGATAATATCCAAAATATATAAAGAATTCATACAACTCAACACACACACACACACACACACACACACACACACAATCCCAATTAATAATGGGCAAAGGATCTGAATAGATATTTTTCCGAAGAAAACATACAGATAGCCAACAGATACATGAAAGATGCTCCACATCACTAACCATCAGAGAAATACAAATTGAGGAACCTCCATACTGCTTTTCACAATGGTTGAACTAATTTAGATTTCCATAAGCAGTGTAAGAGGGTTCCCCTTTCTCCACATCCTCGCCAACATTTGTTGTTGTTTGTCTTTTGGATGGTGGCTGGCCATCCTAACTTATGTGAGGTGATATCTCGTTGTTTTAATTTGCATTTCTCTGATGATTAGCGATGTAGAGCATCTTTTCATGTGCCTATTGGCCATCTGAATTTCTTCTTTGGAGAAGTGTCTCTTCAGATCCTATGTCCATTTTTTAATTGGGCTATTTGCTTTTTGTGTGTTGAGGTGCAAGAGCTCTTTATATATTTTGTATGTCAACCCCTTATCAGATATGTCATTTATGAATATATTCCCCCATACTGTAGGATGCCTTTTTGTTCTACTGATAGTGTTTTTACTGTACAGAAGCTTTTTAGTTTGATATAGTTCCACTTGTTCATTTTTATTTTGTTTCCTTTGCCTGTGGAGATATGTTCACGAAGAAGCTGCTCATGTTTATGTTCAACAAAGTTTTGCCTATATTTTCTTCTATTGGTTTTATGGTTTCATGACATACATTCAGATCTTTGATCCATTTCTAGTTTACTTTTGTGTATGGAGTTAGACAGTAATCCAGTTAAATTCTCTTACATGTAGCTGTCCAGTTTTGCCAACACCAGCTATTGAAGAGGCTGTCATTTCCCCATTGTATATCCATGGCTCCTTTACTGTATATTAGTTGACTATATATGCTTGGGTTAATATCTGGACTCTCTGTTCTGTTCCACTGGTCTGTGGGTCTGTTCTTGTGCCACTACCAAATTGTCTTGATTACTGTGGCTTTGTAGTAGAGCTTGAGGTTGGGAAGAGAGATACCCCCAGCTTTATTCCTCCTTCTCAGGATTGGTTTGGACATTCACTGTCTTTTGTGGTTCCATATAATTTTTAGAACTATTTGTTCCAGTTTATTCAAGAATGCTGTCAGTATTTTTATAGGGATTGCACTGAATCTGTAGATTGCTTTAGGCATGATGGCCATTTTGACAATATTAATTCTTCCTACCCAAGAGAATGGGATGAGTTTCCATTTATTAGTGTCCTCTTTAATTTCTCTTAGGAGTGTCTTGTAGTTTTTAGGGTATAGGTCTTTCAGTTCCTTCATTAGGTTTATTCATAGTTATTTTATACTTTTTGTTGCAATTATGAATGGAATTGTTTGCCTGATTTCTCTTTCTGCTAGTCCATCATTAGTGTATAGAAATGCAACAGATTTCTGTGTATTAATTTTGTATTCCACAACTTTGCTGAATTCAGATATTGGTTCTGGTAGTTTAGGAGTGAATTTTTTAGGGATTTTTATGTACATAGTCATGTCATCTACACACAGTGACCGTTTGACTCTTCCCTACTAATCTGGATGCCTTTTATTTCTCTGTGTTGTCTGATTGCCATGGCTAGGACCTCCAGTACTATGTTGAATAAAAGTGGGAAGAGTGAGCATCCTCGTCTTGTTCCCAGTCTTAAAGGAAAAGCTTTCAGTTTCTCACTGTTAAGTATGATGTTGGCTGTGTGTTTGTCATATATGGCCTGTATTATGTTGAGGTACTTGCCCTCTATACCCATTTTGTTGAGAGTTTTTATCATGAATGGATGTTGAATTTTGTCAAATGCTTTTTCAGCATCTATGGAAATCATCATATGGTATTTGTCCTTCTTTTTGTTGATATTGTGGATGATGTTGATTGATTTTTGAATGTTATACCCTCCTGGCATCCCTGGGATGTATCCGACTTGATCATGGTGTATGATTCTCTTTATGTATTTTTGAATTTGCTTTGTTATATTTTGTTGAGTATTTTTGCATCTATGTTCATGAGGAATATTGGTCTGTAGTTTTATTTTTTGTGGTGCCTTTGCCTGTTTTTTTGTAGTAGAGTGATGCTGGCTTCATAGAATGAGTTTGGGAGTATTCCCTCCTCTTCTATTTTTGGAAAACTTTAAGAATGGGTATTATTTCTTCTCTGAATGTCTGATAAAATTCAGCTGTGAATCCATCTGCTCCAGAGATTTTGTTCTTGAGTATTTTTTTTGATTACAGATTCAATTTCATTACTGGTAATTGGTCTGTTTAGATTTTCTTGTTCTTCCTGGATCAGTCTTGGAAGGTTGTATTTTTCTAGAAAGTTGTCCATTCCTTCTAGGTTATCCAGTTTGTAAGCATATAGATTTTCATAGTAATCTCTAATTATTCTTTGTATTTCTGTGGTGTCTATCATGATTTTTCCTTGCTCATTTCTGTTTCTGTTTATGTGTGTGGATTCTCTTTTTTTCTTAATAAGTCTGGCTAGGAGTTTATCTATTTTGTTTATTTTATCAAAGAACCAGCTCTTGGTTTCATTAATTTTTTCTATTGCTAATTCTTCTCAATTTTATTTATTTCTTCTCTGATATTTTTTATGTCCCTCCTTCTTCTGTCTTTGGGTGTCATTTGTTCTTTTTCCAGTTTTAATAATTGTGAATTTCGACCATTCATTTGAGATTGTTCTTCCTTCTTTAAATAGGCCTGGGTTGGTATATACTTTCCTCTTTGAACTACCTTTGTTGCATCCACAGAAGTTGGGGCCTTGTCCTGTTGTTTTCATTAGTCTTCATATATTCTTTGATATCTGCTTTTCTTTGGCCATTAATCTATTGATTATTTAGGAGCATGTTGTTAAGCCTCCATGTGTTTGTGAGCCTTTTTGTTTTCTTTGTATAATTTATTTCTAGTTTTATACCTTTGTGATCTGAGTAGATAGTTGGTACAATTTCAATCTTTTTTAATTTAATGAGTTTCTTTTTGTACCCTAGTATGTGGTCTATTCTGGAAAATGTTCCATGTGCACTTGGGAAGAATGTGTATCCTGTTGGGTGTAAAGTTCTGTCGATATCTGTTAGGTCCATCTGTTCTAATGTGTTGTTCAGTGCCTTTGTGTCCTTACTTATTTTCTACCTGGTTGATCTGTCCTTTGGAGTGAGTGATGTGTTGAAGTCTCCTAAAATGAATGCATTGCTCTATTTCCCCTTTAATTCTGTCAATATTTGTTTCACATATGTCGGTGCTCCTGTTTTGGGTGCATAGACATTTATAATAGTTATATCCTCTTGTTGGATCGACTCTTTTATCATTACGTAATGTCCTTCTTTGTCTCTTGACTTTCTTTGTTTTAAAATCTGTTTTGTCTGATACAAGTACTGCAACACCTGCTTTTTTCTCCCTACTGGTTGCATGAAATATCTTTTACCATCCCTTCAATTTTAGTCTTTTACCATCCCTTCATTAATAGTCTGTGTATAACTTTGGGTTTGAAGTGAGACTCTTGTAGGCAGCATATAGTTGTGTCTTGTTTTTTTTATCCATTTAGTGACTCTATTTCTTTTGATTGGCACATTCAGACCATTTACATATAGGTTGATTATATATAGGTATGTACTTATTGCCATTGCAGGCTTAAATTTGTGGTTACCAAAGATTCAAGGGTAACTTCCTTACTGTCTAAGAGTCTAACCCAACTCACTTAGTATGGTATTACAAACACAATCTAAACATTGTTTTTATTTCCTCTCCTTTTCTTTCTCCTCCATTCTTTATGTATTAGGTATCATATGCTGTACTCTTTTTTGATCCCTTTTTATTACCTCTGGTCACAGGTATTTAGCCTTAGGAACACTTCCATCTATAGCAGTCCCTCCAAAATACATTGAGATGGTTGGTGGGAGCTAAAATTATCTCAGCTTTTGCTTATCTGTAAACTGTTTAATCCCTCTTTCAAATTTAAATGATGATCTTGCTGGATAAAGTATTCTTGGTTCAAGGCACTTCTGCTTCATTGTATTAAATATATCATGCCACTCCCTTCTGGCCTATTAGGTTTCTGCTGTGATGTCTCATCATAGTCTGATGGGTTTTCCCTTGCATGTGATCTTATTTCTCTCTTTGGCTGCTTTAATAGTCTGTTGATATCCTTGATATTTGCCATTTTAATTATTATATGTCTTGGTGTTATCCTCCTTGGGTATCTCATGTTGGGAGATCTGTGTACCTCCATGGCCTGAGAGACTATCTCCTTCCCCAGATTGGGGAAGTTTTCAGCAATTACTTCCTCAAAGACACTTTCTGTCTCTTTTTCACTCTCTTCTTCTTTTGGTACCCCTATAATATGAATATTGTTCTGTTTGGATTGGTCACACAGTTCTCTCAGTATTCTTTAATTCCTAGAGATCCTTTTTTTCTCTCTGTGCCTCAGCTTCTTTGTATTCCTGTTCCATAATTTCTATTTCATTTATCATCTCCTTCATCGTATCTAATCTGCTTTTAATACCCTCCACTGTGCTCTTCAACAATTGGATCTCCATCCTAAGTTTGTTCCAGAGTTCTTGAATATTTTTCTGTACCTCCATGAGCATGTTTGATTTTTATTTAGAAATCTATTTCAGGAAGATTTATTAATTCAGTCTCACTTGAACCTTTCTCTGGTGTTGACATTCTGCTCTGAACCAGGTTCCTTTGAGGTTTCATATTTGTGTGTGGCACTCTCTAGTGCCCAGAAGCTCTACTCTCTGGAGCTGCTCAGCCCCTGTAGTGATGTTGTGGGTTGCAGGGGAGTTGTGCTGGTGCTTGCAGAGATGAAAGAGCTATTTCCTGTTTCCCGGCTGCTATGCCTGTCTCCACTGCCAGAACCAGTGGGCCGAACTCACAGATGTAAGCCTCTATGCTTTGTGTTTGTAGCTGCTATAGGCAGGGCTTCCCTCTGTCTGGCATGATGCCAGGGCAGGGGCTGCTGGTTTGTGAGCCAGGTGCAGGCTAGCTGGGAGGAAAACACAGCAGGCTGCGTATCATGGTGAGGGGCCTTGGAGCTGTGTAGCCAGGATGGAGTGCCTGAAGATCGTTTAAGTTCCCAACCTGCTGGGCAGAGTGCACCTGGACAATTTTTTCTACCTGTCCTTTCTCCTGAGCAGTAAGCTCTGTGCAATCCTTGCCCCTTTAGCAGCCCTCTCGCTTTTAGGAAGTCTTTCAGACTGCCCGCCAGATCAGCTGGATATGAATCCATTTTCCACAAGCAACTGGAATCTCCATCTCTCCAGGTATTCTGCCTGTCTTAGCTTTCCAATCCGACTAATCACCAGAGCAACATGCAATGTAGGTTCGTGCTCGCAGAGCAAATCTTCAGGGCTAGGTGTTTGGCAGTCCCAGGCCTACACTCCCTCCCCACTCTCTTTCTCTTCCTCCTGCCAGTGAGCTGGGGTGGGGGAAGGTCTTGGGTCCCACTGGGTCACAACTTTTGCATGTTGCCCTATTCCATGAGGTCTGCTCTTTTCTCCAGGTGTATGCAGTTTGGTGCAGCCTTCTTTCCTGTTGCTTTTTCAGGATTAGTTGCATTAGTTATATTTTCATATTATATGTGGTTTTAGGAGGAGTTCTCTGTCTCACCTCTCATGCTGCCATCTTTAATCCCTAGTTCCTTTTTCTTTTTTCATGTATCTATTTTAGTTTTTTGGTTTGTGGTTACCATAAGTGTCATATTAAGCATGATATATATACATATATACACACACTCACAAACATACATAGTCTATATTAGGTTGATAGTCACTTAAGTTATAACATATTCTAAAAACACTACTTTATTCTCCCTTCCATGTCTTATGCATACGATATCATAACATATGTTTTCATTTTGTGTATCTCTTGACTAATTTTTAATTGATTTTATTGCTTTTGTTTTTGAACTTCATATTGACTTTGTAAATAATTGGTCTACTATCTTTGCTATAGGTTTGCTTTTACTCATGAAAACAAAAAAAAAATGAAAGTTTATTTAAAGTCCCTTTAACTTATATTGTAAGGTCAGTGCTGATGAATTATTTTAACACTTGTTTAGCTGGAAAACTCTCTCCTTCAATTCTGAATGATAACTTTGATAAGTACAGTATTCTTGTAGATTTTCCCTGTTCAATACTTATATTATTTTATGCTACTACTTTCTTGTCTGTAAAGTTTCTGTTAAAAAGTCTTCTGATAGCCTTAAGGAGTTTCCCTTTTGGGTAACTGTCTGCCTTTCTATTGCTACTTTAAGATTCTCTTTATCTTTAATCTTTTCCATTTTAATTAATATATGTTCTTGGCATGGACCTCCTTGGGTTCAACTTCTTAGGGGGCCTCTTTACTTCCAGGACTTGGATGTCTCTTTCCTCCCCCAGATTAGGGAAGTTTTCAGCTATTATTTCCTCAAATAGGTTTTCTTCCCTTTCTCTCTCTCTTATTATTATCATGCAAATTTTGTTTTATTTGAAGTTGTTGCAGTAATCTCTTATTATCTTCTCATTCTTAAAATTTCTTCTTTCTTTGTGTTATGGTTACTTTCCACTACCCTGTATTCCAGGTTGATGATCCATTCTTCTGCATCCTCTAGGCTGTTATTCATTCATTGTATTTTTCACTTCTGTTACTATATTCTTCAGTTCTGTTTTTTTTTTTTTTGGTATATTTTCTCTTTGTTGAAGTTCTCCCTGAGTTTGTCTATTCTTTCCCTAGCCCAGTGAGCATCTTAAAAATTTCAAAGTCAGGGTCATTATCAGATTGTTTATCTCCATTTCATTTCGCCCTTTTTCTGATGTTTTTGTCTTGTTCTTTTGTTTGAAATATATTCCTCTGCCTCCTCATTTTGTCTAGTTCTCTTTGTTTCTGTGCATTAAATATATCATTGATGTCTCCTGGTCTTCAAGTAGTGGCTTTATGTAGTAGGCATCCAGTAGTGCCCAGAAGGGCAAAGAGCCAGGTGTTCCAAGAGTGTCCCCTGTTTGGGCTATGTGCACCTTCGTGTTGTGTTTAAGCCATGACTGCTATAAGTTAGATTGGTCCTCAGCCTGGCTGCCAGCAAAGGCTCATCACTATTTCTTTGTTTTAGTGTGTGACTTGCTGTTGCAGCTTTATGACTAGGTCACCCCACTGTGGGTAGGGTTCACACTCTGCCTGGCTGATGTGACTTACTGCTGGGTGTGTTAAGTTCTGCAGGGGAATGCAGGGGCAGAGCAAGTATGGTAGATGGAAAGTTTCATAACTGACTCTGGCAAGCATCTGGCCAGCTTGGCTGAGGAAGGGCTGGAAAAGTGGTGTCTGCCAGCCCTTCTCCCCTGGAGAGAACTTCCACAAACCCCCACCCCTCTGGAAGACTTTCCAAAGTTAGTAAATCTTCTTCCAACCTTCTACTTCTGGGTTGGGCCTCACAGTGACTGACACGACATGCTGGTTCTCCTTGAACACTCACCCTCACACAGCCCCCCAGCTCTTCCTGGCATTCTGCTCCATTGATTTTCAAAGTCCAATGTTATGAGGCCTTATATTCCCAGAGCAGATCCCCAAGTCCAGGGGACGTGTCAGGTTTCTGAGTGTTTCTCTCCCCCTTCCATTCCTCACTCCCTCCCACTTATGAATTGGGATGGGGAAGGTCTTTGGATCCCAATGGACCATGGCTCTGCTCCTTTACCCCTCTCGATGTGATCTTTTTTTCATTAGGTGTAGAAAGTCTGCTCTGATGGTCTTCAATCAGTTTCAGAGTTAGTTGTATTTGAGGTAGTTGCTTCTTTGGTGTGTGTTTGGGAGGAGGTTATCACTGTGAACTCCTAGTCTGTCATCTGTCCATAATGATCTCAAAGGGATCATTTGACAACAGAGTATGTGGGTCATTAATCAGCTGACTTTGGAGGTTGGGGTAATTGGTGTCCCACTGAACCAGCATTTTTACTTTATAAAGTTTACTTTGTATCCCTGAAAATGGAAAAAAATAACCCTCAAAAGGATATTTTCTTCTTCTTTAAAAGATGGATCACTTTTGTACTAGTTTGATAGGGTTGCCTTAAAGCACCATGAATTGGGTGGCTTAAACAACAGAAGTTTAGTGTCTTAGAGTTCTGGAGGCTAGAAGTTCAGGATCAAAGAATCAGCAGGGTTTGTCACTTCTAAGGGCCTCTCACTGTGCATTACAGGTCATCTTCTCCCCTCTATACTCACCTGTCTCTGTGTCCAAATCTCTCCCTTTTTATAAGGACACCAATCATGTTGAAGTAGGGCCTGACATATAGACCTCATTTTAATTGATGTAAAAACTATCTCCAAATGAGGTCACATTCTGAAGTACTGAGTATTAGGACTCCAACACATCATTTTCCCAGGGATTAAGGGGAACATTTCAACCTATAACAACTTGGTTTAACATATGAAATATACCATTACTATCGAATGAAACATCTGAAATATCACCTAATTTTGCCTCCAGTTACCCTATTTTATCTTTACCATTGACTTATATTTTCTCTGTCTCCTCTAATCTCTATCCCAAATTCCTTTAATGTAGTTGCTTAGTGCCCAAGAGTTAGTCCTATAGCAAGTACTATATACTGTCAGTCTATCATGAGAAAAAAAACAGTTAAAAATATTCCAAATGGTACTTTTAAAAAATGTTTTTTAGTATGAGGGTAACCATCATAAGGGAATAAATAAAGCAATGAAAGTAAGGCAGAGCTTATAATTTGATCGGACTAAAATCGTAAGTTTGCAAAAATGGAAGGATGCCTTCATAGGATACTTTAGAAATCACTTTCAAGATTCTTTTAAGTAATGCTCTGGGATATATTTGATAGCTAATGTAAAAGTTTATTTCTTTCCCCCTTCCTCTTTCTCTCATATAAAGACTTAAAATAGTGATCTTATTCAGAAGATGGATTGAAGCTTTGGGGGGATTTCTTAACTGTGGCAGAATTGGGAAATATCATTTCTTTTTCTTCATGAAATCATTCACTATTTAACACTTTAATGTATTTTTTTATCCTTTCTTTATGAAGGAGAAACTTATTACTATGTTTCTGTAGTTAAGGAATAATATTATACAGTCTAGATCTTTTTAATATCTCTATGCCAAAATCTAGATTTAATATTATTGTTAATGTGTCTTGTCTTAATTAAAAGTAACAATACCAAACTGATTAAGGAGTAACCATAATACAGTCCCTTATATACCTTTCTCAAAAAGATCCTATGAGAATAAAATAGTTCATGTAAATACTGTCAAAAATTTATAAATAACAAGTAAAACCAACTAGTCACCAAAGTAGTAATTAGCAAAGCTGATTGTACACACACTAAAAATCAGTTTGCAGATCAGTAGAATTCAAACCAAAACATGGAATGAGGTTCTATGGTATAGTTATAAAACAGCTTATATAGTGAGAAGGCAGTGACTATCCTTCACAGTGATTATTCATAACTATTATAAATGATAGGAAATTAATTAGTGCTTACCTCATATCATATACCTTGGGAAACAGTTAAGTTTTGCTTATGATTTTTGGAGGCATAAGCAAGAAATGACCCAGTGAAGTTAATAATTAATCTTTGTATGACTAACCCAGTTTTGTCTGCTCAGAGAATTCTCAAGTTTGGTCTCTGTTTTTGACTTCAACAATTGTTTCCTTTTGGTCATTCTTTCATCAGGCTATGACCAGCATTATTCTCAGTTATCAATGTTTATGTAGTCAGGCTAAAAAATATCAAATATTTGCTGTTTCTATTAAGTGAGATGTCAGGCCAGAGGTCTAGGTAGCCACCATCTTCATCATTGTGTAGTTATTAAGTTTTAAATTGTCACACAATATCATACTAGTTTTAAGTGTAAAATATAGTGATTTGATAATTTTGTGCATTATGGAATGATCTCTGTAAGCCTAGTTACCATCACCATACATTATTATAATATTTTGACTATATTCTCTATGCTTTAAATTACATCCTTATGACTTCTTTTGTAACTGGAAGTTAATACATCTTAACCTATTTCACTGCCCTCAGCCCCTTCCTGGTAACCACAGTGTGTTTCCTTTATCTAAGATATGTTTCTGTTTTGTTTAGTTTGTTCATTTGTGTTTGTTGGGTTCCACATAGAAGTGAAATGCAATATCTGTGATGTTATTTCACTTAGGATAATAAATTCAAGGTCAATCCATGTTCTTGCAAATGGCAAGATTTCACTTTTTCTCATGGCTGAGTAGTATTCCATTGTGTGTGGTGTGTGTGTGTGTACATATATATATATACACACACACATATATATATATATATATATATATATATATACATATACAGATCTTTATTGACTGACCTATCTATGGACACTCAGGTTGCTTCCACATCTTGGCTATTGTAAATAATATGACAATAAAAATATCGTCATTACTGTTGTATATTTTTTCTATTTCTTTCCATAGTAGCTGCACCAATTTACACTCCCACCAACAGTTTAGGAGGGTTCCCTTTTCTACACATCCTCACCAACATTTGTTGTTTCTTGTCATTTATAGAGTGAGCATCTGACTGGTGTGAGGTGATATCTCATTGTGTTTTTGATTTTCATTTCCCTGAGAGTAAGTAATGTTGAGCACCTTTTCATGTGCCTGTTGACCATCTGTATATCTTCTTTGGAAAAATGTCTATTCAGGTCCTCTGCCCATTTTTTAATTGCGTTCCATTTTTTATATTAAATTGTGTAAGTTATTTGTATATCTTGGATATTAAGCCCGTATTGGAAGTATGATTTCCAAATATGTTCTCCCACTTAGTAGGTGCTCTTATGTTTTATTGATGGTTTCCTTCACTGTGCAAAACATTTTTATTTGATATAATTTCATTTGTTTAACTATTTACTATTTGTTATTCATAAAATTTTCCTGAAAATATTTCTAGAATGAACACAAAGGAGCTTATAACCTATGTTTTCTTCTAGGAATTTTAGTTTCATGTCTTACATTATTTTACCCATTTTGAATTTATTTTTGTATGTGTGTTTTTCATTCTTTTGCATGTAGTTTTCCAGTTTTCTCAAAACCATTTATTGACAAGACTGTCTTTTCCCCAATTCATTAGCTTTAATAGATTTTTGGTAGAGTCTAGGATTTTCTCTATATAACATCATGTCATCTTCAAATAGTGATAGTTTTACTTTTTCCTTACAAATGTGGATGCTTTTTATTTTCTTGTGTTGTCTATGTGCTATGACTAGGATTTCCAGTATTATGTTGAATAAAGTGGCAAGAATGGGCATCCTTTCTTGTTCCTGATCTTAAAGAAAAAATTTTCAGATTTTTATCATTGAGTATGATGTTAGCAGTGAGTTTCTCATGGATGCCTTTATTATTTTGAAGTATATTCCTTGAGTTTTTATCCTTCATTTTGTTAATGTGATGTAACACACTGATTAATTTGTAGATGTTGAAACAACCCTGCACCATTAAAATAAGCCCCACTTGAGCATGGTTTTTGATCCTTGTAGGTGTTCTTGGGTTTGCTTATATTTTGTTTAGGATTTTTGCATCTATGTTCATCAGGGATATTGGCTTATAATTTTGTTCTTTTGTGGTGGTGTTATATACTTTGGATATCAGAGATATACTGGTCTGATAAAATGAGCTTGGTACTATTCTTTACTCTTCAAACTTTTGGAATATTTTGGATAGGTACTATCTCTTTTAAAAATTTGGTAAATACACCTGTTAAGCCCTTTGGTCATGGACTTTTTTGGGGGGGAGTTTTAAATTATAAGTAATTAAATCAGAAAAATCTGAATTAGACTACTATTTTTGTGTGTGTGATTTAGTCTTGAAAGGTTGTGTAGGAATTTCTCCATTTCTCCTAGGTTTTCCAGTGTGTTGGCATATATTTGTTACAGTCTCTTATGATCATTTATATTTCTGTGGTTTTAGTTTTAACCTGTTTTCTCGCATTTCTGATTTCATTTATTTGGGTCTTCTCTTGCTTTCTTGATGATTGTGGCTAGAAGTTTATCTCTTTAACTAATGAACTTTTAGTTTTATTGATCTTTCTGTTTTTTAAGTCTCTATTTCATTTATTTCCACTCTGATGTTCACTATATTTGGGCTTTGCTCTTCTTTTCATAGTTCCCTTAAGTATATAGTCAGATTATTTGGGATTTTTCTTTTTTCTTAAGGTAGGTGTGTACTGCTGTGAACTCTACTCTTAGAACTGTTTCTGTTGTGTACCATAAATTTGGGAACATTGTTTCTCATCTGTCTAATGTATTTTTTTAATTTCCTATTTGATTTCTTTCTTCATTGACTCAATTGGTTGTTTAGTAGCATGTTGTTTAGTCTCCATACGTTTGTATTTTCTAGTTTTCTTGTAATTGTTTTCTAGTTTCTTAACATTATGGTCAGAAAAGATGCTTGATATTTCAATCTTCTTGAATTGATTGAGACTTGTTTTTAAAGTCTGTTTTGTATAAGTTTTGCTACTCCAGCATTTATTTCCACCTGCATGGAAAATTTTTCCAGCTCTTCAATCTGGTGTGTCTTTAGATATGAAGTGACTCTCTTGTAGACAGCATAAAGATGGGTCTTGTTCTTTTTATCCATCTAGCCACCCTATGTCTTTTGATTGGAGCATTTAGTCCATTTAAATTTAAGTAAAATTATATGCCAATTATTTTATGGTTGTGCTTGTTGTTCTTTGTTCTTTTGGCCTCTTCCCTGATGGTTTAGTGTTATGTTTGGGTTCCTTTATCTAGTTGCTATGAGGTATGTTTGTATATATATATATATATATATATATATATATATATAATATTTTAAGTTAACAGTCACTTAATATATTGTAAAATCACTACACTTTTTTACTCCACCACATTTCATGTTTTTGATGTCGTATTTTACATCTTTTCATTTTTCTATAAGCATTACTACTTATTATAGTTATAGTTGATTTTACCATTTTTAAATGGCTAATCCACTGTCTTTACTATACATATGTCTTTAGCAGTGAGATTTTTTAAAAAATATCTTTTCATATTTCTAGTTGTACCCTTTTCTTTTTCTCTGAAAAAATACCCTTTAACATTCCTTGTAAGGCCTATTTAGGGGTGATGGGCTCTTTTAGGGTTTTATTATTGAAGAAACTCTTTATCTCTCCTTCAATTTTGCCAGGTAGAATATTCTTGGTTGCAAGTTTTTTCCTTTCTAGAAAAATTAGTTGATAGTCACATAGAAGGGATACCCCATAAGATTATTTTTTGTTTTGCTGTCTTTAAATTTACTCTTTATCTTTTACTTTTGTAGTTTAATTATGTCTTGATGTAGATCTCTTTGGGTTCTTCTTGTTTGGAGCTCTCTGTTTCCTTCTCTAGGTTAGGGTAGTTTTCAGCCCATTTTTCTCTCTCTTCTCCTTGGGATTGTTTTAATGCAAATGCTAGTATGCTTGATTTTGTCCTAGAAGTTCTTTAAACTATCCTCATCTCTAAAAATTCCTTTTTCTTCTTTATTGATTAGGTAATTTCCACTAGTCTGCCTTCCATATTGCTGATCCATTTTCTGTATCATCTAATTTTCTGTTGAATCCCTGGAGGGTGTTTTTCATTTAAGTTAATACACTTTAGCTCTGATTGGTTCTCCCTTATATTTTTTGTTTGTTGAAGTTCTCACTGCATTTGAATTTGGTGAGGATCTTTATGACCATTACTTTGAAAATTAAAAAGCCAAAAGTAGATAAATTTATAGTTACATTTAGTGTATAAGTATATTATCCTATTTGGAAATGATCTAGATATTCAATGAGTATCTATTATTTAGCTTAACTTGGTAAAAACTTTGATCTTATTCAATTTATATAAAACACTTGATTTAAACAATTATGCTTATATTAAACAAACAGCTAACATTTATCTTGCTGTTTTTCTTGTTGACAAGTTTTGTAACAGAGATAGCATGACCTTATTTGGTTAGTAAATGCAGGTAGAAAAAGCTGTATGTTTACATGACATTCATTGACAATTCTGAAGTTATGCCTGCTTTATTAACCAACAAACTTAAACCAGTTTTTACTTACCAAAGATTACTCCAGATCATGTGAACTTGAAAACCATTTGGGTTAGTCTTAGGAATACATAATTTCTATAAGCAATTATTTTTCTGTAAGTCAATTAAATAGAATTCTACAAATCACATATACAGACCAATGCAAACAGACCTTAGAGCTTTTGTCTTTAGCTATGCTTCAGGTATAAAACTTAGAGAATTGGATCCAAATTGTTTTTTTGGCAAAAAGTACTGTTAAGATTACCTGCTCAGAGAGAATTTTTAGTAACTATTTTTTTAATTTTCATGCCAAAAGAACAATTTTTGCAGATACTATGTCTCTCAGAAGCTTCTGCATACCAGTCAAAGAATGAATTCCTGTGTCTCTGAGAGGCTTTCCAATCATCTCTTTTAATAGAGCCCCTTATGGTGGACTTACCTAAATTAAAGTTTTCCCAAAGTGAACACTACAATTCCAAAAGGTCCTTCATTTCCAAAAAAGGCACAAGAACCTGATCCATAGACCAGGTAGAACCCATCTTTGCCTTTAGATTCCCTAACACATTTTAACTATGAGGGACTGTTTTCCCACAGCTTTTCCAAAATATGACAAATCAAGTTTTCCCCTTTTTGAACAGAATAGAGTTATTTACTAAGAAGCTTCAACAAACAATGTACAGGTATGCACAATATAGTTGGAGAGCTCAAAATTCAAAAAGTGCAGAGCTCAGATCTAAGAGAGGCTTACTTTCAAATTCTTGGATCAGCAAGAAAGCATTGAGCTTAATAGGCCTTGTGGGTACCAGCACCTATTTGCTTATTGGCTTCTGAAACACTGGGGGTTGTCTTTGGACCCCCCTTCTGATACCATAAAATGTCAAAAGTTCAGAAATAGTTGCAGTAAAAACAGTGAACTACCTAGTAGTAATTAGTATAAGTATATTGCACATATATCAAAAGAGTTTGTAAACCAGGAGAAGTCAAACCAAAATCGGGAATGGGGTTCAATGATACATTGTTATAAAGCAGTTTATATAGTGAGAAGGCAGTGACTATCCTTCACAGTGATTGGTTATAATACTATAATTATCTTAAATGATAGGGACTTAGCTAGTGATTACCTCATATCAACCATGGAAAACAGTTAAGTTTTGCTTGTGATCCAGGTCAAGTTAGTAATTAAGCTTTGTGTGACCAAACTGGTTTTGTCTGCTCAAGGAATTTTCAAGCTTGGCCTCTATTTTTTACTTTAACTATATTTATAAATAGATAATTTATTATATGCTAAGTCAGTATGTAGTCCATATTTAGTAAAGATAATTAGGAAATTTCCAAATTTTTGGAAAAGTAGAAAAGAGTTCTGTTTAACAATTACCACTTGACATTTTCCATATCAGATAAATACAGTAGTATAAATCACAGGTAATCATATTACAAGAAAAACTGAAAAAAAAATATTTCACAAAACACTGGTATAAGTTATTTTAAAAGTAGCTCCATGAAGAAAATACATCTTATAAAACTGATTTCTTTTTTACCATATACAAAGGCCAGGGTAAGTGAAAGTGGATTAGTTTATTACAATCCCACATTTTCTACATCTGTTTTACAATAAGATGTTTTCCTCCTATAATAAAATTTTGTAGCAGACATTAATTCAAGAAAAGAGAAAATAATTACAAAATACAAATAAAATAACTTTCCCTGAAATAAAACTAGTAAAACTGAAGTAACTTGAGATGAATGCAGCGGTCTTCTTACAAGGTTACCAGAGCTGCCTACTACCAATTCCTATCATATAAAGTAGAACTAAGAATCGGTATTATAATAAACCCGAGTCCTAAAAAGTTAATCTTTAGGAGAATATGGAGAAGCTAGGACTGCTGCTGTCACTGTAGTGTGCCAAGAGGGCAAAGCCACTGCCCCAGCGGGAGGAGAAGACAGAGCATTGAGACATGGAAAGCTAATCTCTTGCCTTGATACCTAGTGTAATCTGTGCTGTTAGGTGCTGGATTTACTAGGGACTCCTGACTTTATTTTTCCTTCATTTTTATCTCTTTTAGGATAAGAATAGTTAGCCTATGCATACCCCACCATTTTATTTTGGAAGCAGGTAACTTGTTTTTTTTTTTTTTTTAGGTTTAAAGGTACATCCACAGGTGGATCACCCTATTGCTCCATAATAAATTGTACTGAGTTTCACCCATACCTTACATGGATGATTTAGAAGATGTAATTTGAGTCTTTTTGAGTTGACTATATTTACATGACATTTTGAACTTAGAGCTGTACTCAAATAGATTAAGACTGGGCATTTGGCATAGTTTTAATATATTTTACAAATGAAAGAATGAAAATTTGACAGGAAGAGAGAAAGTAATGTACTGGGTTGAATAATGCCCTCCCATCCCAATTCAGGTTCCTCTCAAACCTACAAATGGGACATTAGTTGGAAGTCAGATCTTTGCAAATATAATCAAGTTATTATGAGGTCATACTTGATAAGAATGGACCCTAAATCCAATGACTAGTGTCTTTGTAAGTTAAAGGAAAAGGAGATTTGGATGGAAAGACACAGAACCATACAGAGTAAAGATGGTCCTGTGAAGACTAAGGCAGAAATTCTCATGATATAGCTGTGAGCCAAGGAACACCAAGGATTAATAACAAACCATCAGAAGCTAAGAAGGACAGAAAAGGATTCTTCCATGGAAGTTTCAGAAGGAGAGCAGAGCACTGCTGACACTTTCTTTTCAGATTTTTAGCCTCCAGAACTATGAGAACAATCTTCTGTTGCTTTCAGCTACCCAATTTGTAGTCAATGATTAAGGCAGGTCTAGGAAACTAATACATTATTCATCTCTCTGATTTTATCTAACATTGAACATCCTTTATAAGCCTTCTCTGACAGGCACCAGTCTAAGTGCCTCCTCTTAGGACTTTCATTGTGAAAAATGCAAATTGTGCCCTTTGCATTGTTATTCCCAGCACTAAATGCTATGAATACTATATGAAAACTCACTGCCAAATGGCTTATTTTTCTTTGCTCTTAGTGACAGGAAATGTTCTAGGTGATCGTGTCAAAGTTATTCTCTGTAATTTTTAAAAACTATTTAATTGTAGTACAATCACTGTGCAACAATTTCTACTGAGTTTTGACATACGAATGTACCTTCAAAATACTAGCTAATCAAGATACTACACTATTCCGTTTAAAAGGATTATTCATCAAAACATTTTATAGTTTTGATGAAACAAAACTTCAGAACTTTACTTGTGATAAGGAAAATGTTACCAATGATATAAAGCGAGGTACAAAGCAAAATAATATGAAACATTAAAATTAACGTGATCATTAAAACAGAAAAGTTTGTAGTAATGAACACTGTATATAATAAATTGACTAATATCATTAAGGGAGATTCCTTTACAAATAAAATGTGTTCAGTATTTTGTTAACAAATTGCATCTCAGTGCTAATTATTATTGTGAAAGCTAAACATACAAAATAAAAGGGAGCTCTTTAAAGATACATTCATTCCATTATTTTCTTAATTATTTTAACCATATTATATTCGCTTTCCAGAAATACTCACTTGAAATATAAGTGCTCATTTTCCTCACACAGTTTATAGAACATCATACAACACATTTATACATAAAATGCTTACTGAGTGTAAAACCACACTTTAATTATACAACACTGGCTATGAATATCTGAAGAATATCAATACACTTTTAGGAGAAATCCAAAGCTTTATTAGATATTTAAAATCAAACAATAGGTAAATTTCTCATATGGCAATAGGAAGGTAATTTATTGGACTGAACTTTGATAAATACCTGAAAATTGCACAATTTTAAGATGTAATTTAAAAAAATACAATGTTATCTCCATTCCTTATTTTTTATTAAGGTATCATGGATATACAATCTTATGAAGGTTTCACAAGAAAAACAATGTGGTTATTACATTCACCATTATTCTCTAGTCCCCCCATACCCCATTGCAGTCACTGTCCATCAGTGCAGTAAGATGCCACAGAGACCCTATTTCTCTTCTTTGAGCAATACTGTCTTCCCCGTGACCCCACACCATATGTGCGAAACATAATACCGCTCAATCCCCTTATCCCTCCCTCCACACATGCCCTCCCACACCCCTCCCCTTTGGTAACCCTTAGTCCCTTCTTAGAGTTTGTGAGTCTGCTGCTGTTTCCTGCCTTCAATTTTGATTCATTGTTATACTCCATAAATGAGGGAAATCATTTGGTATTTGTCTCTCTCTGCCTGACTTATTTCACTGAGCATAACACCCTCTAGCTCCATCCATGTTGTTGCCAATGGTAGAATTTGTTTCTTCCTTATGGCTGAATAGTATTCCATTGTGTATATGTACCACCTCTTCTTTATCCATTCATCTACTGAAGGACACTTAGGTTGCTTCCATATCTTGGCTATTGTAAATAGTGCTGCAATAAAGATAGGGGTACATATGTCTTTTTGAATCTGAGAACTTGTGTTCTTTGGGTAAATTCCTAGGAATGGGGTTAAATAGTATTTGTATTTTTAGTTTTTTGAAGAACTTCTATATTGCTTTGCACAATGGTTGAACTAGTTTACATTCCCACCAGCAGTGTAGGAGGGTGCCCCTTTCTCCACATCCTCATGAGCATTTGCTGTTCCTAGTCTTTTAGATGTTGGCCATCCTAACTGGTATGAGGTGATATCTCACTGTGGTTTGAATTTGCATTTCCCTGATAATTAGTCATGTGGAGCATCTTTTCATGTGTCTGTTGGCCATCTGAATTTCTTCTTCAGAGAATTATCTGTTCATATCCTCCTCCCATTTTTTAATCTGACTATTTGCTTTTTAGGTGTTAAAGCATGCATGTTAACCCCTTGTCAGATATGTCATTTACAAATATATAGTCCCATACTTTAGGATCCTTTTTGTTCTGCTGATGATGTCCTTTTCTGTACACAACCTTTTTAGCTTGATGTAGTTCCATTTGTTAATTTTTGCTTTGTTTCCCTTGCATAAGGAGATGTGTTCAGGAAAAAGTTGCTCCTGTTTATATTCAAGAGATTTTTGCCTATGCTTTCTTTGAAGAGTTTTATGGTTCCATGACTTACATTCAGGTCTTTGATACATTTCAAGTTTACTTTTGTGTATGGGGTTAGACAATAATCCAGTTTCATTCTCTTGTATGTAGCTGTCCAGTTTTGCCAACACCAGTTGTTGAAGAGGCTGTCACTTCCTCATTGTATGTCCATGGCTTCTTTACCATATATTAATTGACCATATATGCTTGGGTTAATATCTGGGCTCTCTAGCCTGTTCCATTGGTCTATGGGTCTGTTCTTGTGCCAGTACCAAATTTTCTTGATTACTGTGGCTTTGTAGTAGAGCTTGAAGTTGGGCAGCATAATACCCCCAGCTTTATTCTTCCTTCTCAGGATTGCTTTGGCTATTCAGGGTCTTTTGTGGTTCCATGTGAATTTTAGAACTATTTTCTCTGGTTTGTTGAAGAATGCTGTTAGTATTTTGGTAGGGATTGTATTGAATCTGTACATAGCTTTAGGTAGGATGGCCATTTTGATAATAGTAATTCTTCCTATCCATCAGCATGGGATGTATTTTCATTTATTGGCATCTTCTTTAATTTCTCTCATGAGTGTCTTGTAGTTTTCAGAGTATAGGTCTTTCACTTCCTTGGTTAGGTTTATTTCTGGGTATTCTTTTTGGTGCAACTGTGAATGGAATTGTTTTCTTAATTTCTCTTGCTGCTAATTCATCATTAGCGTATAGGAATGCAACAGATTTCTGTGTACTAAGTTTGTATCCTGCAACTTTGTTGAATTCAGATATTAGATCTAGTAGTTTTGGAGTGGATTCTTTAGGGTTTTTTACATACAATATCGTCATCTGCAAACAGTGACAGTTTAACTTTTTCTTTGCCAGTCTGGATGCCTTTTATTTCTTTGTGTTGTCTGATTGCTATAGCTAGGACCTCCAGAACTATGTTGAATAAAAGTGGGGAGAGTGGGCATCCTTGTCTTGTTCCCAATCTTAAAGGAAAAGCTTTCAGCTTCTCGCTGTTAAGTATGACGTTGGCTGGCAGTTTGTCATATATGGCCTTGATTATGTTGAGGTACTTGCCCTCTATACCCATTTTGCTGAGAGTTTTTATCATGAGTGCATGTTGAATTTTGTTGAATGCTTTTTCAGCACCTATGGAGATGGTCATGTGGTTTTTGTGTTTTTTGTTGATGTTGTATATGATATTGATGGATTTTTGAATATTGTACCATCCTTGCATCCCTGGAATAAATCCTTCCTCCTCATGATGGATGATCTGTTTGATATATTTTTATTTTTATTTTCTAAATTTTATTGAGTATTTTTGAATCTATGTTCATCAGGGACATTGGTCTGTAATTTTCTTTTTATGTGCTGTCTTGGTCTGGTTTTGGTATTAGAATGATGTGGGCTCATAGAATGAGTTTGAAAGTATTCCCTCCTCTTCTACTCTTTGGAAAACTTTAAGGAGGATAGGTATTAGGACTTCACTAAATGTTTGATAAAATTCAGTGTTAAAGTTATCTGGTCCAGGAATTTTGTTCTTAGGTAGTTCTTGATTTCCAATTCAGTTTCATTGCTGGTAATTGGTCTGTTCAGATTTTCCATTTCTTCCTGCATCAGCCTTGGAATGTTGTATTTTTCTAGAAAGTTGTCCATTTATTCTAGGTTGTCCAGCTTGTTAGCATATATCTTATCATAGTATTCTCTAATAATAATTTGTAATTCTGTGGTGTCCATAGTGATTTTTCCTTTCTCATTTCTGATTCTGTTTATGGGTGCAGACTCTTTTTTCTTGATAAGTCTGCTTTGGGGTTCATTTATTTTGTTTATTTTCCCAAAGAACCAGCACCTACTTTCATTTATTCTTTCTATTGTTTTATTCTTCTTGATATTATTTATTTCTGCTCTAATCTTTATTATGTCCCTCCTTCAACTGACATTTGTTCTTCTTTTTCTAGTTTCATTAACTGTGAGTTTAGACTGCTCATATGGGATTGTTCTTCTTTCCTGAGGTAGGTCTGCATTGCAATATATTTCCCTCTTAGCACAGCCTTTGCTGTGTCCTGCAGATTTTGTGGTGTTAAATTTTTGTTGTCATTTGTCTCCATATGTTTTTTGATCTCTGTTTTTATTTGGTCATTGATCCATTGATTACTTAGAGCATGTTATTAAGCCTCCATGTGTTTGTGGGATTTTTCATTTTCTTCACATAATTTATTTCTAGTTTCATATCTTTGTGCTCTGAGAAGCTGGTTGATACAATTTCAATCTTTTTGAATTTACTGAGGTTCTTCTTGTGGCCTAGTATATGATCTGTTCTTGAAAATATTCCATGTGCACTTGAGAAAAATATATATTCTGCTGCTTTTGGGTGGAGTTTTCTGTAGATGTCTGTTAGGTCCATCTGTTCTAATGTGTTGTTCAGTGCCTCTGTTTCCTTAATTATTTTCTGTCTGGTTGATCTGTCCTTTGGAGTGAGTGGTGTGTTGAAGTCTCCTAAAATGAATGTATTGCATTCTTTTCCCCCTTTAATTATGTTAGTATTTGTTTCACATGTGTAGGTGCTCCTGTGTTGGGTGCATAGATGTTTATAATGATTATATCCTCTTGTTAGACTGACCCCTTTATCATTATGTAATGTCCTTCTTGTCTCTTATTACTTTGTTTTGAAGTCTATTTTTTTCTGATAAAAGTACTTCACCTCCTGCTTTTTTCTCCCTATTAGTTGCAAGGAATATCTTTTCCATCCCTTCAATTTTAGTCTTTGTATGTCTTTGAGTTTGAAGTGAGTCTCTTAGACGGGTCTTGTTTTTGTATCCATTCATTGACTTTGTGTCTTTTGTTTAGTGCATTCAGACCATTTACATTTAGGGTGATTATTGATAGCTATGTACTTATTGCCATTGCAGTCTTTAGATTCATGGTTACCAAAGGTTCAAGGTTAACTTCTTTACTAACAGTCTAACTTAACTCAGTATTCTATTACAAAGTCTAAAAGTTGATTTTTTCCTCCTTTTCCTTCCTCCTCCATTCTTTATATATTAGGTGTCATATTCTGTACTATTTATCTATCCCTTGACTGACTTTTTGTGGTAGTTGATTTGATTTTTCATCTTCTTTGAATTAATTGTTCTACTTTCTTTACTGTGGTTTTCTTTCCTTGGGTGTCAGCTATTTATCCTTAGGAACACATCCACCTAGAGCAGTCCCTCCAAAATACACTGTAGAGATGGTTTTGGGGAGGTAAATTCTCTCATCTTTTGCTTATCTGGAAATTGTTTAATCACTCCTTCAAATTTAAATGATAATCTTGCTGCATAGAATATTCTTGGTTTGAGGCCTTTCTGATTCATTGTATTAAATATATCATGCCACTCCCTTCTGTCCTGTGAGGTTTCTGGTGAGAAGTCTGATGATAGCCTGATGGGTTTTTCTTTGTATGTGATCATTTTTCTCTCTCTGACAGCTTTTAATATTATGTCATTATTCTTGAGCTTTGCCATTTTAAGTATTTTATGTCTTGGTTTTGTCTTCCTTGGGTCCCCTGTGTGGGAGATCTGTGTTCTTCCATGGCCTGAGAGATTATTTCCTTCCCCAGATTGAGGAAGTTTTCAGCAGTTACCTCCTCAAAGGCTCTTTCTATCTGTTTTTCTCATTCTTCTTCATCTGGTACCCATATAATGCAAATTTTGTTCCATTTGGATTGGTCACAGTGTTCTCTAAATATTATTTCATTCCTAGAGTTCCTTTTTTCTCTCTGTGTCTCAGCTTCTTTTGTATTTCTCTTCTCTAATTTCTATTCCATTTACA
>JAVSCE010016151.1:0-43656 GCA_032199065.1 Smutsia gigantea
AAAGTCACCAGAAGGAGGGACATAATAAAGATTAGAGAAGAAATAAATAAAATTGAGAAGAATAAAACAATGAAAAAATCAATAAAACCAAAAGCTGGTTCTTTGAAAAAATAAACAAAATAGATAAACCCCTAGCCAGACTCATTAAGAGAAAAAGAGAATCTACACACATAAACACAATCAGAAATGAGAAAGGAAAAATCACGACGGACCCCACAGAAATACAAAGAATCATAAGAGAATATTATGAGAATCTATATGCTAACAAGCTGGAAACATAGAAGAAATGGACAACTTCTTAGAAAAATACAACCTTCCAAGACTGACCAAGCAAGAAACAAGAAAAACTAAACAGACCAATCACCAGCAACGAAATTGAGTCGGTAATCAAAAAACTACCCAAGAACAAAACTCCCGGGCCTGATGGATTCACCTCTGAATTCTACCAGACATATAGAGAAGAAATAACACCCATTCTCCTTAAAGTTTTCCAAAAAATAGAAGAGGAGGGAATACTTCCAAACTCATTCTATGAAGCCAGCATCACTCTAATACCAAAACGGGCAAAGACCTCACCAAAAAAGAAAATTACAGACCAATATCCCTGATGAACGTAGATGCAAAAATACTCAACAAAATATTAGCAAACCGAATTCAAAAATACATCAAGAGGATCATACACCATGATCAAGTGGGATTCATCCCAGGGATGCAAGGATGGTACAGCATTTGAAAATCCATCAACATCATCCACCACATCAACAAAAAGAAGAACAAAAACCACATGATCATCTCATAGATGCTGAAAAAGCATTTGACAAAATTCAGCATCCATTCATGATTAAAACTCTCAACAAAATGGGTATAGAGGGCAAGTACCTCAACATCATAAAGGCTATATATGACAGACCTGCAGCTAACATCATACTTAATGGCGAGGCCTTCGCTTTCATCTAAGATCTGGAACAAGACAGGATGCCCACTCTCTCTCCACTGTTATTCAACATAGTACTGGAGGTCCTAGCCACAGCAATCAGACAAAAACAAAAAGACATACAAGGCATCCAGATTGGTAAAGAAGAGAATTCAAATTGTCACTATTTGCAGATGACATGATACTGTACATTAAAACCCTAAAGACTCCACTCCAAAACTACTAGAACTAATATCTGAATTCAGCAAAGTTGCAGGATACAAATTAACACACAGAAATGTGTTGCTTTGTATACACTAATGATGAGCTAACAGAAAGAGAAATCAGGAAAACAATTCCATTCCCAATTGCATTAAAAAGAATAAAATACCTAGGAATAAACCTGACGAAGGAAGTGAAAGACCTGTACCCTGAAAACTACAAAACACTCCTAAGAGAAATTAAAGAGGACACTAACAAATGGAAATTGATCCCATGCTCTTGGCTAGAAGAATAAATATTGTCAAACGGCTATACTACCTAAAGCAATCTACAGATTCAACGCAATCCCTATCAAACTACCAACAGCATTCTTCAATGAACTCAACAAATAATTCTAAAATTCATATGGAACCACAAAAGACCCTGAATAGCCAAAGCAATCCTGAGAAGGAGGAATAAAACAGGGGGAATTACGCTCCCTGACTTCAAGCTCTACTACAAAGCCACAGTAATCAAGACAATTTGGTATTGGCACAAAAACAGACCCACAGACCAGTGGAACAGAATAGAAAATCCAAACATTAACCCAAACATATACAGTCAATTAATATTTGATAAAGGAGCCTTGGATATACAATGGGGAGATGACAGCCTCTTCAGCAGCTGGTGTTGGAAAAACTGGACAGCTACATGTAAGAGAATGAAACTGGACTACTGTCTAGCCCCATACACAAAGGTAAACTCAAGGTGGATCAAAGACCTGAATGTAAGTCATGAAACCATAAAACTCTTAGAAAAAAACATAGGCAAAAATCTCTTGGACATAAACATGAGCAACTTCTTCATGAACATATCTCCCCGGGCAAGGGAAACAAAAGCAAAAATGAACAAGTGGGACTATATCAAGCTGAAAAGCTTCTGTACAGCAAAGGACACCATCAGTAGAACAAAAAGACATCCTACAGTATGGGAGAATATATTCATAAAAAACGTATCTGATAAAGGGTTGACATCCAAAATATATAAAGAACTCATGCACCTTAACAAACAGAAAGCAAATAATCCAATTAAGAAATGGGCAGAGGACATGAATAGACACTTCTCCAAAGAAGAAATTCAGATGGCCAACAGGCACATGAAAAGATGCTCCACATCGCTAATCATCAGAGAAATGCAGATTAAAACCACAATGAGATATCACCTCACCAGTGAGGATGGCCAACATCCAAAACACAAACAACAACAAATGTTGGCGAGGATGTGGAGAAAAGGGAACCCTCCTACACTGCTGGTGGGAATGCAAATTAGTTCAACCATTGTGGAAAGCAGTATGGAGGTTCCTCAAAAAACTCAAATAGAAATACCATTTGACCCAGGAATTCCACTCCTAGGAATTTACCCTAAGAATGCAGCAGCCCAATTTGAAAAGGACAGATGCACCCCTATGTTTATTGCAGCACTATTTACAATAGCCAAGAAATGGAAGCAACCTAAGTGTCCATCAGTAGATGAATGGATAAAGAAGTGGTACATATACACAATGGAATATTATTCAGCCATAAGAAGAAAACAAATCCTACCATTTGCAACAACATGGATGGAGCTAGAGGGTATTATGCTCAGTGAAATAAGCCAAGCCGAAAAAGACAAGTATCAAATGATTTCACTCATATGTGGAGTATAAGAACAAAGAAAAAAACTGAAGGAACAAAACAGCAGCAGACTCACAGAACCCAAGAACGGACTAATAGTTACCAAAGGGAAAGGGACTGGGGAAAATGGGCGGGAAGGGAGGGATAAGAGGGAAAAAGGGGCATTACGATTAGCAGATGTAATGTTGGGGGGGCACGGGGAGGGCAGTACAACTCAGAGAAGACAAGTAGTGATTCTATAGCATCTCACTACGCTGATGGACAGTGACTGTAATGGGGTTGGTGGGGGGGACCTGATGAAGGGGTAGTTTAATAATCGTAATATTGCACATGTAATTGTAAATTAATGATAATAAAATAAATTATATTAAAAAAAATGAAATAGGATATAAAATAGACTGTGATGTACATAATAACGGTAAGTATTATTTCTTGATTTTTTTTGTTTTGATTATATATACATAGGTGTACTGTGCATTATAGCTAAAATGGTTCAAAAATACTGGGCTCTAGGTCCTGGCCAAGAGCCTGCACTTGCAGGCCAGGTAAGTTGGACCGTCCCCCACTGGTTACAGATGTGGCAACTTGGACCACTTACTTAACCTCTCTGTGCCTCCATATTACTTCACTACAAAATGGTGATTAAAAATAGTGTGCATACATATAAAAATAGAATATTATTCAGCTGTAAAAAGGAAGGAAAATCTGTCACATGCTACAACATGGATGAACCTTGAAGACATTATGCTAAGTGAAATAAGCCAGTCACAGCAGGACAAATACTGTATGATTCCACTTATATGGGATACCCAGAATAGTCAAATTCATAGAGACAGAAAGTAGAATAGAGGTCACCAAGGGCTGGGGAAAGGGCAAATAAGGCAAATTGTTTAATGGATCTAGAGCTTCAGTTTGGGAAGATTGAAAAGTTCAGAAGATGGATGATGGTGATGGCTTCGCAACAATGTGAATGTACTCAATGCCACAGAACCGTACACTTAAAAATGGTTGAAGTGGAAGTTTATGTTATACCTATTTTACCACAATAAAAAATGGTAAAAAAAAAAACACAAAACAGAAACAGTATGTACATGATGGGGACATTGAGTGGATTAGACAAAATCTTAACCAGTCTTTGGTGCCTTTTATTGTTTTCATGAGCTCTCTGGTTGATTTGCTGTGCTGACCAGAATTCTCCCTATAAATTCAGGAGTGGTGTTCTGCTTTTATGACAGTCCTGTAGGCCTACCAGAGAGAGAGAGAGCACACTCTGCTCTCCAAGAGCTGGGGAATGGTGTTTTTATCCAAGAATCCCAAGAAAGACCTTGTGATACATATTTCTAAGCTATGAATAATTTATTAAAATTATTATCCATGATGTTCTTCAGTGCCAACAAAGTAAGTGTCCACATGATAAATTCCTTCTGAGATTCTACTATCAGGAAAGAAATGCATTTCTTCTGATGCACTGGTAAGCTTTTCGTTCATCAGACAATAAAATATCCACAACCTATTAGTTTTCCCTGTTCACACTGGCTGCCCAGGAAGACAGAGACAGTATTACTGCCGTAGAGTTATAACTGGCTCTAACTGGTCAGTACTCTTTCTTGCTCTCCATAATATTATTTGACCTTTCTTTCAATAGTACTTTTATGCATGTGTACCTTTATTGTATACTACCTTAAATTCTTTTGTGAACCTCAATCCAAAAAATAATAACGAAAATGCAAAATAAATAGAAAAAGTTAAATAGTTCAAATTCCTGATCATGTTCCCCCAGCTGCCCTGAATCTGAGACCCCCTAAACAAAATGAACAGTGACTCAGAGGTACTTAAGATATCCCTGGTAGAAGAAGGAAGCCCACTGGGCTGGCTGTGAGCCTAGCTGGGCTGTCTTACCTTGTCAATGCTCATCTGCCTGCAGGGAAATGAGAATGTGAAGCCCAGAGGTAGCTGGGCTCCCTTGAGGCCCATGTAGTTCAGGAAGTCAGCGATGCACTGCACAATGTGGTCAAACAGCTGCAGGGAAAGATCAGCAGTCACCCTGGGCCTGCAGTCATATGGGTGGCAGGCTGACACCTGGGAGTACAGAACCCCTCCCCAGCGTTTACCTCCTCGCCAGTGCCCTGCATGATCTCCAGGGGGATGGCAAAGATCTTGTTGTACATTCGCACTGACCGCCGTCCACTTCTGATCTTCACGAGGAGGACCCGGAAGTTTGTTCCCCCCAGATCCAGGGCAAGGAACTTGCCTTTCTCTGTGGTGGAGAAAGTGGGGGCTGTATTCCACTAGCATGTAAAGAACAGGGACTCACGTGGAGACTTTGGGAGGAAGAGGAGTTGCAGAAATGGAGCAGACCCGGAGCCTTCTCCTCTGGGGGTCAGGGGTGTATGGTGGTCACAGTGTAGCATCAGAGCATGGCGCAGGCACTGTGCACCTGTCTGAGGCCAGCCTGCTTTTCTTGGTATCTGGGAAAAGCTACACATGATACTTATGCTCAAGGAGCCTCTGGTGGGTGAATCTAGGCCAGGCTACTCTGACTACAATGGACTCTAGAAGGTGTTTCCATGCTGTGCATATGGCCTAAAATGCATATGGCATGAAATGATTCTTCCTGTTTCACTCTCCCCCAGATTCTCACACCCCACCTGACTAATAAGAAACCATATCAAATCTGACCTCCGTTGCTGTCCAAGGCCATGCAGTGCAGGGTCCCCACTTCCCCAGTGTTGCAGAGCATTACAGTCTGTTCTGTGTAACATTTCAGCTTGCTCTCTGCCTCTCTCACTCTGTTCTAGCCACACTGCTCATTTTGCTGTTTCCTAAAATTGCCAAAGACATCCTTCTCTTATCCCTGATCCTGCTCTATTTTCCTTTGTAGTACCTGTCATCGCATGGCATCATTTGGTGTTTGTTTATTGTTTGCCAGGCCAACAAAATATAAACTCCACAAGGGTAGGGACTATGTTTTCCTCACTCTATCACTGTGCCTAAAATAGAGCCTGATATATAGTAAATGCTTAATGAAACTTTGAGGAATGAAGGCAGAAGGATAAAAGGGATGAAAGAATGACTAACTAAACAGTGTCCATTAGTGCTCTCAGTTTTTTCCCCATGTAGACTCAAAGGATATTGGCTCTGGAAAAGATCTTCGTTTTTGAGAGATCCAGTGTATAGCTGTATGATCGTGAGTATGTCATCTAAACTGAGTCTCAGTTGTGACTTCCATACAATGGGAATCATTCTCTCTTTATTTAACATACAAAGTGGTTGTGAGGATGAAAGAAATGAAAGGTTCAAAAGCAAATTACATGATACAAAGCATTTCACAAAGGTCATTATTTCCAGGTGAAGCTCACAAAGTTCAAAGGGGTGAAATAACTTGTCTAAAGAACTGACTCCCCTGTTCAGTGGCTCCTCTTGGCTTAGGACACAGGACCAGGAGAAGGATCAAGGGTTGGAAAAATAAGGGACGGAAAGCAATGAGAAGGGAGTGGAAGAGAGCCAAACCCCAGGAGAGAAGAGAGGCAGAGAAGCAGGCAGAAGAGAAGCCAGACAACTCCAAGTGTCCAGATGGTAGCTCCAAGGGACAGGATCAGGGTCTTCTGTTTGCAGACAGCATGGGGCACACACCGTGTTCTCAACCACACAGACAATGCAGTAACCCAACTTCGGCATTCTTTCACTGCAAATGCCTTGGATCGACCAAGACAAATGGATTCAGAAGGATATTGATCTTCTACCCTATTCCTCATCCCTCTGTCACAGACATGACAAGGCTCTTAAAAAAACCTAACGAGACTTAAGGAGCTTTGCTGGGAGCTCTGGATGGCCCTTCAGAGAAGGGACCTGTGCACGGCCCACCTGTGCCATCTGGCATCCCGCAGACATAGGTAGGCAGCATCTTGACTGTGGCCAGCAGGTGGGTGTCCCTCTTCAGCCCGAACTCAAGCTCAGCCCGCATCTTTCCCTGCACATCCACAAGTTGCTCTCGGGTCAGCCAGAACAGAGCCAGCACCTTGTCAATCTGCTTCCGCTTGGCCTGCAGGCGGGAGGCCACTGCAGTCACCATGGCGGCCCCCTTGGTGCTCCCGCTCACCGACAGGAGGAAGCGGACATCGCAGTTCGGGACCAGTCTCCTCACCACCTTGTGCAGGCGTTTTGGGTATCTGAAGGCAAAGGTGACAGCAAGATATGGGACAGTCATAAAGGGCCAGGCCTGGCCAAAGGGAACAGAGTGTAGCAGGGAGGTGGGGCCCTAGGGAACCCTCCTAGGCCAGGCCTGGCCCCTTTAGCTGCTGGATGTTGGGAGGGCAGAGTGGTGACTGTAGCGAGGGACTAAGGCAGATGGGACAGTGGAAAGGACACTAGGGAGGCTCAAAGAGTGTCTATTTTATCACTAAATATTGCAGTCAGTACGGCAGGTCCATGCATAATATTTTGGCCGAATGTCATCTTTGCCCAAAGGAGAAGGGTTCTATCCCCAGCTGTTTCCAGGATGTACTTGCCTGACTTCCAGTTATCACCTCTGTTAGCCAGAGGGACTTCTGCATTCTCTCTTTCTGGGAAATTCTCATTTCCCTATGTTTTGTTATCAGTACCCTTCATGTGAACTTGGCAACCTCTGTCATCCCAGTTTTTCCCCATCTATAACTGGGTGCATCTTACTTTCCAATCTTACCACAGAGTAGGCACTCAGTAGTAATGGATGGATAGAGCAGGTGGACAGATGGATGGGCAGATAGACAAGCACACAGATAAATGACCTTGCTAGGCAGGCAACTGGCTTTAGCAGAATCTTTCTTTAAGAATCATCCCCAAATCAGCCTCCCAGATGAAGACAGTCTCTGAATTCACCCTTTCCCCCATAACCTCCGATCCAGTAGGAGATGGCTGGTTCCAGCACCCAGAGACACCGCACAGGTCAGCAGGAACACCGGGACTCTGCCCCAGAGGTGCCTACTAGGGAGGGAGCAGGTGGCAGGGGCACTTACTGGGGGTGGGTCTTGTAGAGTGTGCCGTCCATGCCCACCGTGGTCCGGAAGCGCAGCAGCTTCTTGTTCTCCCGGAGGCGTGTCAGGATGGCAGCCAGGGCTGCTGCGCAGAGATTGGCTGAGCGGAAGGAGACGATGGTGCAGACATGCTGGACAGCGATGCAGTCAGCCTCTGAAGGCTCCAGGCCCAGATCCGTGAGGATCTCTCTTGCATTGGCAAGGCCTTCTTTATACCTGGTCAGGGGACAGGAATGAGAGGACTGTACTTCTCCATCCCAGAGGAGGCCCCTCAGGCAACCAGCTTTCCCACTTCTGAGGACTGTGAAAATCCATAGGCTGGCATGTAGTAATATAATAGTAACAATATCAACACTGATCATAGCAGCCACCATTTACTGAGTACTCACTATGTGCCAGGGCCTTGTCTAAGGATTCAACACGTATCAACCCAGTCCTCACAACAACCCTGCGGGAAGTACCATCATCCTATTGTACGGAAGAGAGACCTCGGGCACAGAGGGGTTAACTTGCCCACAGTCAGACAGCTAGTAAGCGCAAGAGCCAGGATTTGAACTCAGGCAGTTAGTTACAGAGCCCACTCTTTTAACCACCTGGTACTATACTTCCTTTCCCAGAAACTCAGGGCCTGTCAAGCTCTGCACAAACACAGACTCTGGGAGCCCAGCTGCCCCTCTGCTGAGCTCAGTATCTAAACTAATTACAAACCTTAGGGCAATGCCAGGGTTTCCGAGCTTGTGGAACAGGACCTTGAGTTGACTGGGCCCAGCTGCCCTTACCAGCCAGCTCCCTATTGCAGGGACCTGGATGTAAGGCCTCAAATCACCAAAGCCAAAGCAGGTCCATGCCCCACAGTACTAGGTAGAGAAGTTCTTGCAGTAGCAAGACTTCTGAACTTGGATTCCACGTGTGGGCTTTTCATGGGCCCAAGGATGCCCTGATATTGTAAGCAAAATTGTGTGTAAGTGTGCATTTTGGGGGTAAAGCGTCTGGAACTTGCATCAGATTCTCAATTGGTCTGCAATTCTGAAAAAGTTATAAATCACTCCTTTAGGGAATAAGAAGGCAGCCAACCATGAGGAGGGGGTACACAGTTGGGAGCTGAATCCTTAGCTGCTCAAACCAACAAGAAGCCACACCCGAGTACTGGCAGGCTTTGCCATCCCTCCGGGAGCTGTGCCCAGACCTGCAATTGCCCTGGTGACGAAGGGAGATCTGATCCCTTCTGCTGTACTACTACCATGAGCATGTCACTCCAACACCCTGCACTGTCCTGTGGCAGGACCCAGCCGGAAGCTTACTTCTCCATGGCAGCCACATGCCGTGTTTCAATCTTGCCCTTAGTGTGGAGAGCGGAGGATTTCTTGCCACCAAACAGGAGGCCTGTCTTGGCCATCTTCAGCAAGATGAGCCTGACGAGTTCACCCAGGTATAGGCCACTGATCATCTTCTCAAACCTACAATTTGATGAACACATAGTGGCAGCAATGCCTTTGGTTATGAAACATTGTTTCCCAAAGCTTATGAGCAATGGTCCGTGGTCAGGAGCATGAGTAATGGAAGGGCAGCTCCATGGGTCAGGAGGCCTCAGTCCCTGTCCCAGTTTGAGGTGCCCTCAGGAGCTCACTCATCCTCTCTGAGCTACATTCTCCTCACCTATAAAAGGGGAGGACTAAACTAGGGGAGAGCTAAACTCTTTACTGCTCATAAAGTGCTTGATTCCAATAACCTTTATTGCAAATCACCCCTGGCCATGAGGTTGCCATTCTCATGTTACACATAAGGAATCTCAACTTCAGAGACTTCAGAGACTTCCCCAAGATCATCAACCATGGCATGACAAATCCAAATTTCAGATTCCAACTCCTACACCATTCTTCTGTCCAAGAGAGGAGGATACTGTGTCTATGAGATGGGCTTGAATAGCCCCAGAGAGGTTCTGTGATAATGTAGGTGAAATATCCCACCAGGCTACCTATGCCCTGACTCTGAGTCTCCATCCAACATGCAGTTATTAATTGTTTCCCAGGTAAATTATTAAATATGTTTTTTATTCTCTAAGCACAATAAGATGATCAAGGATAAAGTGTTTCCTAATCAACTTTATCCATTATAAAAAAATCTTAGAATGTTGCATAAGCAGAAGACATTCAGAAGAAATCCAGGTTGGGTCTGAGAGAATGGAATTTATTTTAAGTGATATGGAAAGGGTGAGGATAGTAAACTCTGAAAATGGCCATGACTGCTGTGTCACCCTTGAAACAGGTGTGTCCTGGGGAGTGGGTACATAAAAAGCAGAAACTTGTTTTCCAGGTGTGCAGTTCGTGTTGGAATGGTTTCAAGAAGGCACTTAAAATAGTTTTATTCACCAGAGCTTCCTGGAAAAATGGTTGATTCCAGGGCTGGGGCTGGGAAAATGCACAGTGAGCCTCGAGCATCTTACTGTACCCAGGGAATAAGGCAGTGATGGGAACATATTAAGTGGACATAGGGGATAGCTTGAAAGGGGTTCTGTTAGCCAAATCTGAAAAAAAACTTGAGCATCAAAATAATGATAGGAAGAAATTAAAACCCATTAAATAAAAAAGAATCCATGAGTCCATATTAGTATAAATAGATAGATGCAGGAGATAGGAAAGCTCTTCTTTACAGTAGAATGATAATAAACAGAGACAGAAGGATGGTTTTAGAAACTCATCAATGGATGCTAAAATTCAAGAGTGAAAGTTTAATGAGAAACAGGATGCTTACATAGTTTTAAAGTATCTCTTCACCAAATATTCATTCATTACAGATGGAATAACAACAACCTTATGGTGGAAAAGCCTGTTATGCAGGCCCTTAGCCAGTGACTTGAGTCAGCATCACTAGTAATGGAACATGTGCCACGTGCCCTCCAGATGTGATGTACATCACCTGCGTGATATTCCTGCCAAAAACACATCACTTGAACCTAATCATGAAGAAACACCAGACAAATCCAAACTGAGGGACATTTTGTAAGATAAAGAGCTTATATTCTTCAAGATCGTGAAAAACAGAGATACTACAGAAGTTTTCCAGATTAAAGGAGGTTAAAGAGACATCGCAGCAAAATACAATGTGCAATACTGTGCTGCAACCTGAACCGAGACAATCCTTCTTCCTTTTTTATAAAGGACATTAGTGGGGCAACTGAATTTTGAATAAGGTCTGTTGATTAGATATTAGAACTAGTTAAGTGTCAATTTCCTAATTTTGATAATTATACTTTGGTTATGTGAGACAATATACTTCTTTCCATATAACGCATTCTGAAGTGTTTAGGCATGAAGGGATACTATGTTTGCAACTTAGTCTCAAATGGTTCCAAAAAATAATTTTATACAGACATAATGTGTTTTTTACGTATATGTGTGTGTATACATATATACACAAAGAGAGAGAATGTTACTATTTAGGGGATCTGAGTGAAGAAGAATTTTATACTAGTTCCCCAACTTCTCTGTAAGTCTGAAATTATGTCTAAAATTTTAAGAATGCTTTTTTACTCAACAAACAATGCACTACAATAATCTATAAGACTCTGTACAGAAAGGAAAGAAAAGTCACACGTGTAGCCTGCCCTCAGGGAGGTCAGCATGAAGAGAGAGCTGAAGCAGACCCTAAATAGTTATGCTGCAGGTGAGTGTGGAATGGGAGCTGAGAAACGCTCCATGTGACCTGAGGCTGGGAAGAAATCATACCAGGTGCTGTGTGATAAGGCCTCTGAGAAAGGCAGATGCAGGGGAGCACTGGAAACCCAAATGAGGAATTTGTCTGAGTCCTGCTTCCTCAGGTTGTACTGATTTGTTCTGTAGCCACTTGTCGTAATGCATCAGGAGGGCTGGACCCAAATCATCTGGTTCATAGCTGTATCTCCCGTGCCTCACATACACGTGCTGCAGAACTTTGACAGGAATCAGAATTAAGGTTATGACTTAGGGGAAATCACTCACTTTCCTCAGCTTCACTTTTCTCATCCGTCCAATGGAACTGAAATACAAGCCTTGTGTCATAAACTCATCATTATGGATAACTAGTCACAACTAAGGAGTCTGCCAGGTATAAAGGAACCTGAGTGATTGGGTATTTACTGGTGCCGAGGCCCAGATCACAGCACCAGGGTACTTACAGTTGCTTCCCTGGGTTGAGAGAGCCGAGGTCCAGTTCCCGGTCAAACTCGGTGCGGATGTCTTCCAGGGCCCCGTCATCCCCAAAGGCCCCCCACTCTGTGTTGACACACATCCTCCCCTCATCGCCCTCCACCAGGTCAATGTTGCTCATGTCCTCCATGTAACACGCGTTGGTGCCAGTGCCTAAACAAGGGATCAGAGAGAATATACAAAGACAGAAGGGCTCCCAGCCGGACAAAGACGGAGAGAACCCTCAGCTGCCTGAGAGCCCTCTGAATGTACCACAAAGTGCTTTTGATCCACTTCCCGGGGCTGGTTGTCACTGAGGGAAGCAGCTTTGGCAAGCCCGGGAGTTCATGAGGAATAAAGCTGATATGTCAAGCCTATACTTCTTAGGGTGTTAATGATTTACTGTTATGAATGGAGTCAATTGTGAAGTATCTAATGAATATGTATGAAAGCTGACAAAGCACATTTACAAAAAGGAGAATGAGTTAGGCTAACCATATATATATATTTAAATCACCAAGTCACAGCAGATTTTTTAATCCTTTCCCTCAGCTGCTTAGCCTCTTTATTTGATACTAAAAATATTCTTTACTCATGGCCTGCCACCGATTGTTCATAGCATAAGCTACATCCTTATCTTTGACAAAGATCAGCTACCACATAAGAAACATTGCACTATTCAAACACAAAACCACTCCAAGGATAGGGAGTGGCTGCAAATGGACGCAAACTGCTTGGGACCTATTGCGATGATGGAAATGTTCTAAAATTGGACTGTGGTGATGATTACAACACACTAACTTTACTAAAAATCATAAAACTCAAGTAAGAGAGTTTTTATGCCTCAAAAGCTGCCTAAAAATTTTTTTTAAGTATTTTCTCCTATCTGACACTCTGGTCAAAGTATTTTAAAATAAACAAGAGAAATAAGGAATGTAGAAAAGCAGAATGTAGTACAATATTTCAAAAAGCTTTTCTCAGAAAAGCATGGACACTGAATAGGCATGGCCCAGATCTGCAGGTTCCCAGACATAGTCCCTGAGTCAGACGCAGTGGACAGTAGCTGGATGTCAGGACTGGCAGCGCCCATCCCATTCTGAGGTGTGGGGCTCCAGAACGGGAAGGCAGATCAAGTCCCTCAGGTGTAAAGATCCTCCTGTCCTTGAAAGTCGAGCCTAGGAGAGTAGGGTGGAGAACCCAGAAAACTTTCCCCAGTGGTGGGAAAGGATGGGGACGTGGCAGGGCACACTGAAGAAGAGTCTATAACTCTGATCCATTTGGCTTTATTGTGCCCCAGACTGCCTTCTCACGGACAGCCCCCAACCCTCCCCAGTAGTTGATTCTTTACACAGCAGCCAAAATAAGCTTTTTAATAATGCACACCCATTTATCCATCCTCTACCCACAGTCCTCTAGTGCCTTCTGCCACCCTTGGGGTAAAAGCCAAAGACCTTACAATGACTGCATCCCATGTCTTATGCGACCTGCCCAGTCCCAACCACTCTCTCTGACCTGAACAGTCCACAATTCTCAGCCTTCACTCATTTTGATTCAGCCTTTCAAGGTTCCCTAAGCTCCCCAGACTCATTCCCATCACAGAAACCATAGGTTTCCTCTTCCTTTTGCCAGAGATTCTCTTCATCTTGCTCTCTTCTTTCCCCCGTCCTCCCTGTCACTGAGGTCCCTGCTCCAATGTCACCCCTCAGAGAGGCCTGCCCTACCGACCACCCTGCCACTCTCACTCTCAGTCACATCATCCTGCTTTATTTTATCACACCAACCACCACCTGAATCATATTATTTGTTTAGGCCTTTTTTGACCTTTCACCTACCTCCCCACTGAAAGCTCCATGAGTACAGAACCTTTGAGTGTTAACTTTCTTCTGAGACTCTAATGCAGAGCACAGGGCCTGACACCCAACAGGCCCTCAGTAAACATTTACGGAATGAATGAATGCATGCACATGTAACTATTCCATCTCCCTGTGTTGCTTCTCCTAAATAGAAAGTGCCAGTACACTTCCCACAGAATGTATTCACTTTGCTGAAACTAAGCTCCAAATCAGCCCCTTCTCCCCACCCCCCAAAAGCAAGTCAAGCCGAATTACCAATGATGACACCAACTTCGCAGCAGGGATCGTCATAGGCGCACGTCATCATGGTGCCCACGGTGTCGTTGACCAGGGCCAGGATGTCCACGTCTATGTCCTGCTGCAACACAAGTCCCAGAGGGCATCAGTGGGTGGTTAGGAGGCATTATTCCTTCATCTTTCCCCATGGAGGAAGCAAAAAAAAGAAAGTGAAGGTGACTGAGACAATCACTAGATCCTGCCTACTGGGCCTGCCCAGAAGAATCAAGAACTTTGTCAAGGTTCATGAGTCTAGGAGAGAGAAAGAGCAGCTGGGAGCTGAAGAGTGGGACCCATGCCTTACGGGTAAAAAGGCCTCTGTGCATGGAAATATGAGAGACAGACCACCAGGACTCCAACCCTTGTTTGAGGGACCCAGAGGAAAACGTGTCTATCCAGGGAGCAATGGCATTTCCAGGAGAAAACACCAAAGTCCTCACCCACGGGGACATCGTAACCAGCCTCCGTCAAGTCCTCTCCAGGGGCATCACCATGGATTTCCCGTCTGGCTTCCCCACTCTCACAAGGGAGTCAGGGTTATTGCACCATGCTTTCCCAGGGCTTAGGAGACCATTTTAAAGTACAATTAAAACAATAAGAGAAAAACAGGCTATGAATCACGGGATACAATCGCAGCTTTAAAGAGAAAAAGGGTTGGAAAGGTATACATCAAAACATTACTCTTTCAGGGTAAAAAGAAATGTGGATTTATTTGTGTATTTTTCAGCTCAGCAAGGAGCGTGCCTTGTTTGTGCAGTAATTTAAATTATTGTAAACTCTATTCAACAAATACAGATAGTCAATGAATAGAGTGGAAAGTGGAATAGAGAGTCAGACTGGAAAGTGAACTTTTAAACTCAGGGAGGAGAGGTGGGCTGGAGCATACACACAGCATCTGGCCTAAGCAAGCCTCACCCTAAGGGAGCTGGCAGCTGGGGAGGTCCCGGGGAGGCGCAGGGGCACCTTTGAACAGGGACTGGGACAAGCTCCACATGCCAGTGCGCGCCGGCAGGTTTATCCAGATTGGCTGTGGCGGTGCCACAGTGAGATCTTCCCTAAGATTGACTCCTTCTCTTATTCTCCTTCTGGGGCAGGTGTGGTACAAGGTCCCCCCCCCCACATACCCCAAGAGAAAAAAGAGGCTGGGACCGCGAGACTCCCCATGCTAAGCTGACAGCCTCACCTTGTGCTTTTTCATAGCTTTGGTCAGACATTTCACTACATCTGTGTCCTGAACTCCCCGCGCTTTAAATTTCTTCGTCCATGAAATCAGGACCCCCTGGGAAAGATTTCAGATCCAGTTAAAATGAAGAAGGTACCAGTTCTGAAAATGAGCTACAGAAGTTTCATGCTTAAAGGGTACCCGCATGGCCTTTCTACACCCCAATTCTTTCAACATTTCTTTGGGGCCTTTTCCAAAACCGTCAGTTACCTTTCTGACTCTCAGCTGAGCAGTCTGAAACATTGTGGTAGAAAGAACAATTGTTGAAGAGTCAGAACACTTGAAGTCACAAGACATTGGACAAGTCATTTAACCACTCTGAGCCTCAGTTTACTCACCTGTAAAATGGAAAAGTCACTGCCCTGCCTCAATCACAGGAATGCTATGATGGGAACACCTGGCAGGTGGTAGGTACATATTATGTTTGCAGAACTCATGGTTTGCAGGTCCACAAAACAGAACTAGCATGGTGCTACCTTATAGGACTCCCTTGGGAACTTAATTTCAATTAAGAAAAATGGCTCTCATTTGCATTATTATCATTATTTGCTTAAAATCGGTGTTTCCCAAGAGTTTCATATCTAAAATAGCAAGTAATCATAGAATGTTTCAAACTGGAAAAAAATTTAGAGATTAAGAGATTTGCCTAAGGCTACAAAGTCCAGAGCAGTTGAGCCCCAAAATCCCAAACTCCTTGACCACTCTTACCCTAATCCCCTCAATTTATGGGTAAACAAGCTGAGATTTAGAGAAAAAAGAAATTGCTCTCGGTCTCACAGTGAGAGAAGGACAGAGCCCAGCTGGAATGCAGGTATCTGACTCCCCAGAGGCGACCTGGTGTTTTTCCCTGCACTACCGCGCCGCCTAGTGGCAGCTCCCCATGACTTCTGCCTTCAGGGACTGATAATCCCTGCTTCAAGGAATAGAGTGAGAGGATTGGGAGACTGTAGGGTGGTGTCCCCCAAAAGGGCTAGGGACAATGTGGGACCTGTTGGAGAGAGGGTATATGGGGGAGTGGGGAACAAATGTTTGCGATACAGTATTAAGTGGAAAAAAAGCAGTACATACAACTGTGTCTTTATAAACTACTTATATGGCATGAACACCAGTATCTTTATAGATATAACAAGAAGGAAAAACTACAAACAATTCGAGTAGTGGTGGGTCTCTGAAGGCTGAGATTACAGGTGATTTCTGTTTTCTTCTCTAAACTTTTCAATTCCTACCCTCTTCTCTTTTTTTTTTCCCTCCTACCTTGAAGAAGTATTATAATTATCAGAAACGCACAAAGAAACTTCTCTTTGGCTAAGACTGTGTGTTACCCCATTTAAAGGCACAACAAAACAGCCGCCATAATGCGCCATTATATCCCCTTCTACTTCCCGAACCCTTATCTTCTTTAATCACTTTTTAGTTTCCCAAAGAAGCCCCTTGGCCTCAGCTCCTCATGAAGGCTCTCCTCCCCACCTCCTGACTGCACGTACATGGCTATCAGATGCTGCCTTCTCCAAGAGCCCTTCTGTCAGTGTCACCAAAGCGACGTCTGCAGAACCATGGTTAAACAGCTGTGCCCACACTCAGTAATTACTGATGCACTTCCTTGTGGTCGAAACTTTTCTACCTAACTTTAGACTTCACTAAAAGGCAGTTTGACAGGAATTTTGTGGAATAAAAGTAATTCAACTACTCTTTGATGAGAGAAAGCATTTCTCCCTACCTCAATAGAAACAAGTACGCTTCCCTAGTTTAAAGGTTATGTGAAAATGCTTTGGGGATATGACGCAAAGTAGGTCAAGCTGCTTTCAGGCACCTGCTGGCATTTCAAACACAGTTCTAGAGCTGTGTCTTCCTGAAAAGGCAACGAGGTGTGGGCTTTGCACTCTTGGCTGTGTGGCCTTGGACAAGTCTCAACCTCTCTGAGCTGCGGTTTTCGTCAAACATAAAATGGAAAGAATCATATCTACATCAAATGATTGCTGTTGGGATTTTAATAATGCCCATAAAGAGTTCAGCAGAGTCTAAGATGGTGCAGTACAATTATTATTATTGTTGCTGCTGTTGCTTTTATAGAAGGATGCTGATGGGTATTTCCTTAGATAAATGCCAAAATATTGGATGGACAAACCATACATTCACCATAAAGAAAATAGACAAGTTTGGTTCTCAAAGTCAAAGTAACTCCCACCGAGCTTTAGAATTTCCTTCCTTCTTCCTAGGATTTCTGTTTCTGAGTTTGAATAAAAGGTGTTTAACTGTCTGGTGAGGGTTGATTCCCACCTCCTCCTCCCACTTCCTCTGCTGAATCCAAGGGCCTTGGCTCTTCCAGCCAGGAAAGATGATGACATATCAGAGCAGAGCTCAACCTGGCCTCTGCTAACATTCTCTGAAAACTTTATACTATTTTTTCCCAATCCTTTCTTTATAAAATAATGACAAAGTAAAACCTCAGCCCATCCCTTGTATGGATAGATGATGGAAAATTTCCATTCAATGGAATCAAGTAAATGACTGATTGCATCTTTCAGTTGTCAGATAGTTATCAAGCACCTATTAATACAGGATATTGTGCTAGGACCCTGAGGGTGGAGAGGAAGAACACTGTAAAACAGTGTCCGCCTTCCAGAAACATCTGTTGAACTGGGAGACAAGGAACAAAAGCCAAAGAAGAGACAAGTCACATAGGGGACTATCTTTTATGTGCGGGCACAACACTGGGCACGTTGCAGATGTTTTGTCTAAGTTTTCTGTCGGCCCAGCAAGTAGCTCTGATTATTCCTGTTTTACAAATGAGAAAATAAGGAGCTCAACAAGTTAAGCAACTTGCCCAACGTCACTTGTTCGGATCCATGATTCAAAGACAGGACTTAGGAGATGCAAGAACCCCCATTCTCTTTTCACTACCCCACACCAATGTGACTCAAGCCAACAATATCAAACATACCCCAAGGTGGTCCCTGAATTGACTGTCAGCTGGGCATCATGATCAGTGTGTGCAGTAGGAGGTCATGGGCCACCACCCCAGACAGGTGTAGCCTCAGGAGACCTGACTCTTGACCATAAACCCCGGGCCCAAGAAAGCCCATTGTCCTTTCATGTGGCCCTTATTTATTTTCACAGATTTACATAAGATCAGCTTTGACTTCTCCCTGTTTACAAATTGAGCATCTGAAGCACAGAGGTGAGTTACCAGAGACCCAGCTGCCTAGTGGCACAGCTGAGACCGTGCATGCCAGGTGTGGTGTCCACTCAACAACCTTGTCACTGCAGTGACCCCAACTCCATCCTCCTCCTAAGGCGATTCCCTGAGCTTCCCACTCTTACTCTAGTCAGCAATGTCAGCAGAGCTAAGTGTGGTCTCGAGACCAGAGGCATCCTCATCCCCCAGGAACCTATTAGAAATGCAAATCTAAGCCTCCACTGGTTAGGACACCGCAGGGTGGGGCCGAGGTGTTCAACAAGTCCTCCAGGGGATTCTGATGCAGCCAAGGTCTGAGAACCACTAAGCCAAGGGGTGAAAAGCATGCCGTGTCCCTTAGGCTGTGCCCATGTTCATATAAAATCAAGGCAGCTGCATTAACAAACTCTGTGTCACATTTCCTCCTCAGAAAAAACAAAACTCCTGCTGATTGCTCCTGTCCCCAGGCGGCCTCTTGCACATGCCCATATTCTCCAGCCCCAAACCCCAAATCCTATATGGCTTCTTCCCTCTCTGGCACCGGCCTTACCTCTTCCAATTTAGTCTGTCTGCAGGGAAAAGAAAAGGTTAGGCCAAGGGGCAATTTCTTATGCATCAACTCTTTGGTCTTCATGAAATCTGCCAGACAGTCAGCTACGTATTCAAACAGCTGCAGAGAAGAGAAAGCACAGGACACTGGGCTAAGGCCTGGCCACCCATAAACTTGATGTCAAGGCCTTCCCACCACTTCATAGAGCCCCTGCCCGGGTACCTCTGAGCCGTTCCCTCGGATAATTTCATTGGGTGTTGGGTAGAAATGACTCTCCATCTGGACGTTTCGTTTCCCCTCTTCAGAGACTTGTACCTTTAAGACTCGAAACTTGGATCCTCCAAGATCCAAGGACAGAAACTCCCCATTTTCTATTTAAAAACAAACAAATATTATCTTTTATTGAGTGTCTGCTATATGGCAAGCTCTATATTAAAATTGGATATGTAATAAATGTCACTAAGTCTCACAACCACCCCAAGAGCTACGTATCATTATGCCCACTTGCTGAGACTCCCAAAGTATAGCCATTGACCTGAACCCTCCCAGAAAGGGGCACATCTAGGGCGTGACCCACATCTGCCTGACTCTGCAGCCGGAACCCTGCCCACGGGGCCATGCTGTAGGGAATAAAGGTGTTCATTTGGAGAAGGCAAATGTGAACCCACTTCAGGTCGGTGATATTGGAAATGGGCCTTTAAGGTGGAGCCTATTCTAGTAGGCCACAAGGAAAAGAAATTTGATACTCCAAGCATGGGGAAAATGCAGTAAGACATAGAAGAAAAGGCAGTGGGGAGTGCAGGGAAGAGAAATCAACCCCATAGAAGCCTCAGTCTCACAGCAAATGCTCCAGGAGGGAAGGGAGACAGGGACCAAATGATGGCCCTTCAGGAGACAGGGATGCTCAATATTTTTGGCCAGAGCCACTTCAAAAGGAGAATGTAACACAACCCAGCCCAGTGCAAGACAGTTGCAATTAACAAAAAAGTGAAGATGACACATACGTTGGAGCAAGGCAGTCCACTCTGGTAACCCCAATTCAGGATCCAGCCAGAATTCCTGCCAGGACCCCTGCCAGGGTCTTCAGCGTCAGCCTGAGATGTGTGATGGAAACTCAGATATGCAAACCCTTGAACCAACAAGCCTTTGTAAAGAATTATCTGTACCTGAAAAGTGGCTGGATGTACCAGGCAGGCTTCATGATATATTCCCAAGGCACATGTAACTGAAGCTCCATGCCCACAGTTCTGGTCACCCAAGTACCCTTGTTTTGTACCGTGATCTAGGCACAGCTGCATGACTCTAAGGGACTAGGTGGCCATTCAGATTCACTCCTTGTGGAATGTGAAATAAAACACAGAGGGAAATTGCTAGTAGGCGGTAAAAACTGAAATGGGAGCATCTCAAAAAATCAATGGTCAACTGATAGCCAAGGTGGCCACATGTATGTAGGCTGAGACCATAGAGGAAGACTCTTGGATCCCAGGTCCCCCAGGAACTGAGCGTACCACAGTTCCTGCCCAGGAGATCCCAGGTGTCTCCTTTTTGGTTTATGTGTCCGTGAACAACAAACCTCTGCTCTAGACCTGGCTCAGCTGGGTTTCTCATTCCTGGCAACTGAAGAGCTACAGTCAGGCCCTCCCGGCGGCTAGAGGCATGCTCCTCAAACTTCAGTGTGCATGTCAATCTTCCAAGAGTTTTGTTAACATGCAGACTGTAATTCAGTGGAAGTGGGGCCTGAGAGTTTGCATTTCTAACCAAGCCCCCAGGTGCTGCTGTGCAGGTCTGGGGGCCACAGTTAGAGCAACAATAGGTTAGAGCCCTCATTTACAGACCCAGACAGCTGGATTTTATTTTTTGGAGCTATCTGGAAATTGAGATTCTTATCTCCTTAGATCAGCTTGATGGAGCCATTTCTTACTAACCTAATCCTGTGCAACTTTCATGAGCATCACACTGTACCAAACAAGCAATGCTTTCACAGATGCCATCTTGTTGAGTAGCATGTAGGGTAGATCACACAATCCATGTACAAACATTTACCAGGAACTGGCTCTGCCAAGTAATGTGCCAGGCACTAGGGAGGCAAAGATGAAAGAAATACAGGCAAGAAAGTAAGCCATTTCTATACAGCAGGGCAAGTGTTTTGATGGGGGGGAAGCAGAGGGCGCAGTCTCTAAATCGGAGCAGGAGTCAGCACCCCAGCAGGGGTGGCACAGAGCTGAGTGCGGAAGAATGAGAGGGAGTCCAGCAGCTGGACAGGGGAGAGCCGGGTCTCAGGGAGAGGAAGGAGCTTGGATGGGGAGGGGAGGGTCTCTGGGAGGTATGACAGAATGAGGCTGGCAGGTAGTCTCAGGTTGAATTTGGACGGCTTTGGAAAAGCAGCCCCACCCCAAAGAGCCAGAAAGGGAGCATAGGCCATAGATTCTAAGCAAGGGAGTGCCAAGATTTGAGTGAGATTTTGGGGACATGCCTCTAGTACCAACTAGAGGATTTTAATAAAAAAGGAGGTTCTGTGCTGCAGTCCGGATCACAGGTGATACGCAGGACCTAGTGTAGGGTAGGCATGGACTCACTCTTTCCTCCAGCTGCCAGTGCTGTTATCGCTGCAGTCACCTCGCTCCAACGGTGACTCATGACGCTATTTCACGGAAACAGCATGGTGTGATCCCTTCTATGACTTTGACCCCAGAGAAAAGACTCACTTGACACTGGAGTCAGGAGGACCTGACCAGAAGAAGGCAACAGTGGCCGTGGGGCCATGAGGGTCTTTACATTGATTCAGGTTATTATGACTTCCCATCACAGGGATGTAACGTACAGCATGGTGGCTATAGTGAATAATACTGTACTGAAATGTGTGTAGCGCAGCATGTCCCAAAGGCAAAGATTAAATGTGTAAAATTCCTGCAGATTCAAATCTCCAGTGAGAGAAGACTGGGAAGCCATAAGTTTAGGAACCGTCCCCAGTGAGCCTTATGTTCAGGCAAGAAGGGGACCCTTGTCCTAGTGCAGACCCCTGTGTCCGTCAGCCAACCACCTCGGGGCCCCACTTGGGCAGCCAGCCCACGACTCACACTCGAAGAGGCCCCCGAGGCTGCCTGGAGACGGCGGCCAGGAGGAGAGGCAGCTGGGGTTGTGCTCACAGAACCGCAGTCACGTTCACAAGCACGTGGTGGGCACGTCCAGCCCCTTCCTTTGAGACTGGCAGAGGACAAGGCACAAATAACACTCCGAAGGCATTTGGTGAGAACAGGCCATTGCGGCTCCCTGACTGAAAGGCTAGGAGGTCTCTAAGGCTCAAACAGGCTACACCCTCTCAGATCGGTTCAGAGGAAAGGAGGGGAAACTACCGAGAGCAGATGAACACAGAAGGATTTCTCTGGAAACAGCATACGTTTCTGACATGGAGCCCCAGAGGGGTTAGTGGGGTTTGGTTTTGTTTGTTAGTAATCAGGAAATTACACCACCAGCTCACAGGAGCTCTGGAGGACTTGGGACATTTTGGAGATCTTAAAGAATTCCTTCCACATGACCTTATCTGATCCTAATAATGGGGCGGGACAGACTGGCCACAGCCCTTTTCCTGATGAAGACAGGGGTGCAGTGGTCCTGGGACGTCCCAAGGCCACCTGGCTCTATAGGACCTCCCTGTAACAGGATAACTGGGAGATTCACTGTGTGATGAGAGGCTCTGGGAAGACTGAAGAAAAGTGATGGTGTCTCCGTGCCTGAAGAGGAGGGAGTTTCTAACACTTGGTCAGTTTCTTTCCCAAACCTTCCTGAAGCAGCTGGGCCAGGAAGACACATCCCGCCCACAGCCTCTGGATGATCAAAGGCCACTTTCCTTGCTTCTGGGGACACACCTCTGCAGGTGGAGCAGCAGCACAGGAGGCCAGCAGGACTTCGCCCTGGTGCCACTCCCCTCTCCCCACTCCCCGCTCGGCCACACATGCCTCAGGACTCAGGCACTTCTGTGAATGGCCCTGATGACCCAGCCAGGAACACAGTCCCCTTGGCGCTCCCACAGGGCAGTGTCAGGAACCAAGCAAAGACCTCAGAGCAGGACATCTCTCTCCAAAGCTTCTGTTCCTCCTGGATGGTAGGTACCCTGCCCACCCTACACAGGGTCAGAACACAGGCCTTTTCCATCACAGGGCCCAGGGGCCTCTCAAACCGCAGAGCCAAGTTATTGATCCAGGTATTGTCCCAGAAGGGCCTAAAATGCAGCTAATACAATCAAAGACCCCTGAAAGCTCCCCAAACTTTATTCCCTGTTCCAAGAGCCCCAGAGCAAAGCCCCCGCTGGAGCTCGGTTGGAACACTGGGATCCTGACACTGGGGGAGACCCTCAGCCTTTGGTGCTCTCCTCTGACCTGGTAATAACAGTTACACATGGGATTCTTAGGGGATTGGGTGAGACAGTGAGTCCCCGGCACCCCATGACCACAGGAGGTACCTGGTAGATACCAGTTCCTTTCCCTCCTATGGCGATGCCCAGAGGCTGAGAAAGGAGTTGGATGGAAACTCAGCGATTCCCTCTAGAGCTCCCTAGGCTGTGGTAAGCAAAATAATGGCCCCCCAAAGGTGTCCATATCCTAATCCCTGAGTCTGTGAATACGTTAGGCTACATGTCAAGGGGGAATTGAGGTTGAAGATGAACTCAAAATTGCTCTTCAATTGACCATGAGGTTGGTATATTATCCTGGATTATATGAGCAGAGCTAATGTAATCACCAGGTCTTTAAATGTAGAAGAAGGAGGCAGAAGCGACAGAGTCAGAGATTTGAAGGTGTTACAGTGCTGCTTGGAGATGGAAAGGGGCATGAATCAAAGAATGCAGGAGGCCTCTAAAAGATGGAACAGGCAAGGAAACAAATCTTCCCCAGAGCCTCCAGAAGGAGCCCAGGCCTGCTGACACCTTGATTATAGCCCAGTGAGACCCATGTCAGACTTCCGACCTCCATAGTTTTAAGAGAATAAATCTGTGTTGTTTTAAGCTGTTACATTTGTGGTAATTTATTACAGCAGCAATAGGAAGCTGATGCATAAGCCAACTCTCATTTTACAGACAGAGAAACAAAGACTAAACATTTTGGCAAAAGTCACTGAGGAAGACAGAGCTTTACCTAGAACCTAGGTTTCTTGAATTATCATTTAATATTCTTTCAATTATATCATGCCATCTTCCATCATTTACTATGTATAGCCTAGAATCTAGATACCTGAAAGTGAAATGCCATTTATTTTCCATTCGACAAACGTTTTAGGGTCTAGTGTGCATCAGGTATTATCTCAGTGCTCAGAACTCTGGTGAAGAAGACACAGACCCTGCCTTCATGGAGGGTTGGTCCAAGGCGGAGACACAGCAGAGGGATAGGTGCTCTGACAAACACTAACCCCACACGGGAATGTTTCCCAGATGGAGGCAATGATCTCTGCACTGAGACTGAAAACTAAATTGGTATTCACGAGGGGGAGAATGCTGGGAAGTTCCACCAGGAGAGGGAACAGAGTGTGTGGGGCCGAGGCAGGCAGAGAAAAAGCAAGGTGCATTTGAACAATTCACAACTGGTAATATCGAGTATGACTGAAGCATAGAAAGTCAGGGAGGATTGCTGAGGGGATGGGGAGGAGGGAAGGTGGAGATAGGGCTAGAGAGATAAGCCAGGGCACAGAAGCAAACTCCGGGTACCCACGAGCTAAGAAGGAACCAGGGAATCAAGTTTCTTTGCAGCCCCCAGCCCACTCACCTGAGCCATCTGGGATAGCTCTGACAAAGGTGGGCAGCATCTTCACTGAGGCTGTGGGGTTGGTGTCCTTCCCCAGACCCTTCTGCATTTCAGCCTGGAACCGAGCCATGATGTCCAAAAGGGTCTCATCGGAGAGCCGCATGTGATACAGGAACCTGTCCACCTGGAACAGATGCTGGGGTGACCGGGGCTGGCTGCTGGGGTGCTTGCCCTCCAGGAGAGACTGTCAGTTCCCACTCCCACTGGGAAGCTGCATTCCTGACTGGGGAGAGCTTCATGATGTGGATTCCCAAAGATTCCTCACCTGACTCCTCATCAAGCTGGGGACAAGGTGGGGAGTTGAGAGAGCAGAATGCAATGGAAGGCTGGGGAGATGGGGATTTATTCCTCTGAAGGGTAAGCTCTGAGGAAGACATGATCCTCCCATTTTTCTAATGGACAATGGAGGAGCAAAAACTAAGAAGGATTTAGGGTTTGTAACTCCCAGTTCAGGACCCTCACCATTGTCCCACTGCCTCTCTGCTGGAAGACTAACTATAGCTTGAACTTTAAATTCCTGAACATGGGAGCTCTCTTTTGTTTAATGATGACTACATATATCCAAACATGTTTGCATTTGTTTACGGACTTCTAGGAAGCTCGGAGTAAGTTCAGTTACCAATTGCAATCTCTAAAATATAGACCTTTAAATTTCCATTTTGTTCTTCACTGAGGTTGTTCTAATTAAGATGAAGTTTAATTTTTAAAGCCAGCTCAAATTACTTTCGGAAATGAGTGGATGTCACGACAGTAACCAGGAAATTTAGACAGAGGACTGCTGCCCCAGTGGGGAGATGTTATAAAAATCACTATGGCTGTGCTCAGTCTACTTGAAGGTAATGCCACACCACAAAGTCAGCTTCCTCCCCCAGGCTAATGCTAATCATTTGGTGGTAGCAGCCTGGATTTCCAGAGCTCACTGGATTATCAATGGGGCTAGAGGGACAGTTGCACTGGTACCCTGTACTTGGCACCCCTGCATAAAACCGCTACTGAGCAGCCTTTCTGCCCATTCAGTTCACAAGGAAACCCGATCCTGGCACACTTCTAAAGGAATTGCTCCCCCACACTTTAAAGTGCTTTCATGTATGTCATCTCATCTAATCGCCACATCCCTTTGAGGCAGCAGGTAAGGCCAATATAATTGCCCCTGATTGAGTGATGCAGACCCCAGGCTCAGCACCATTAAGCAGCATTAGGAGAGCCGTAGGTAAGTGGCTGCCCTGGGACTAAAATGCAGATTCCCTACTCCTTGCCCCACAGCCTGGTTTTGCTTCACAGCTTCATGCAGGACCCACAAGCCCAACAGACAAATTCTACCGAAAGTGCAGGGGCCACATGACATTTACCACAGGATAAGTGCCCAGCCATTAGCTAGGCCAAGAGGGTGGGTATCCCAGCTCAGTCTGGGACCAGTACAGAGACCCAAGCCAGTGAAATGGCCCATGGCTCCAGGAACTTGGGGGCCAGATAAAAGCCAGAAAACCATCAGAGAGCCATTAATAAAAAAAGGATAATTGGGCTGTCAGCATATTTGAGAAGATAGGATGGAACCAGGTCATGCTTCATTAAGGGCTTCCTGTTCACCCTGAGCCTGTTTATGACTAATTGGTTGGCAGAGCCAAACACGCAGAGAAAACTGACACAAGGGATGTGACCAAGTCATCAGGGCTCTTGGGGAAGGCTGTGTACTACAGGAAGGAACTAAATTTGCCACTTTTTCACCCCAAGGCCCCTCACACAGTACCTCTGAACCTACTGCTCAGTTTCACCCAGCCCCAGAGCATAAAGTTCTCCAGGCAGATCCATAGTATCCTTCCTTCTATGTAAGTAATGGCTGTGTGCTGGGCTCTGCCGAGCTCACTTGCTAGCTGCAGATTAACAAGTCATTGAGGACTCTGGGTTACTGCCCCTGCTGTTTCAAAAACTTGTGACAAAAAGAATGTCAACTTAGCAACACTTTCTTGTTTATTCTTTGTATCTTCTAACAGCACCTGGTACAATAGCTAGAAGGAAAAAATGAAACATATGTTGGGACAAAAAAGCTAATTTAAAATCCAAATGGGTAATTTGGGGCTTGCATTAAGGAAGGGTACTTGAGTTGCAGAAAATCACTTATTGGAGCAACTCACAGACCATAACATGGGGTGTTTTCTAAACAAAAGGGCCAACAGGCAGCGTGTTTGACATAGGAAGAACAAATTAAACCATGTAAGCTCAGAGCCGCTGAATGACAGAACGTGGCAGCTAGAAGAGACTTATAGATCCCTCAGTCCAAAGGTCTGGGGTAATAAACTGAGAGTTATAAAAAGGTGCAACTCTTAGACCCAGTGATTTCCCTTCTGGGGAATCTATGCTTAGAAAATAATCTCAGAGATGGAGAACATTAAATACATACCAATGTTTATCATAGAAATATCCTAATTGCTAAAAAATGTTTTTGAAAATAGCTGAATGTCCAAGGGGAAAAGGTTAAATTGTGGCATATCCAAATTGAGTGAACATTGGGAAGATATAAAAGTGATCATTATGAAGAAATGGGGAAACATGCATAAGTGGTTATATTCTAACAATAGGTGAAGGCCACAAGATTCATAACTGTATGTACAAAATAACTATAAAAACAAACACCATGAAAAAAGACTATAAGGGCTTCCACATGGCCAAAGTGACAGTGTTTGTGAGAGGGGTGGGATTTTGTAATGTTGACACACTAAACTGTAAAAAGTACATACTGAGAACCTAACCAGTCTTTTCATGAGTGAATAATCTGCAGGTCAGTGACCAGACCCAGTCTAGTGTTATCAATAGGTCGAATAACGTCAATATATTGAATTGGAAAAGAAGCTATGGAGTAGTTTTCCTTTCTTTTTTCTTCTTTCCTTTCTCCTTCTCTCCCATCTTTCTTCCTGTGTTATTTTGTTTTGTTTTTGTTTAAAAGTTGGTACTGGGAGATTTTTAAAAATTATTCCAGGGTCTGAATAGTAACCCTCACAGGCAAGTATGACCCAGGATCTTGGCAACTCTAGAGGCAGGAAGCAGAGAAACTAACGATGAGATTGGTTGCCTGAGCCTAGAGAGCAAGCCCGTGCCTTTTGATCAGGTGTGTTTTCATCATGTGGAGGAGCCAATGAGCCACTGTGCTCAGACCCTGTGACGCACCCCAGCAACCCATTAACAGACTCCCACACTGCCCCAGACACTTGTTGTGTCCCCTGCTTGCGGTGGCCAAAGTGCTCCTGACTACCCCTGCTCAGCTCACCCTCAGGAGAGGGAAGGTCAACCCCAGGCCTTGACAAAGGCTGGCCTGGAGCAGACCAGTGGAAGTGGCATATCCTGCCTCCTGAGCCCACACTGGGGCTGGTGGACAAACATGTCCCACCTGATCCGGGGGGTCAACAGAAGGTTTACCACCACAAAGGGGCCCAAGGACATGAAACTGATTTGCAGAACTGCAGGTGTGAGTTTCCAAAGACTCCAGGCAGCTTGCCTCTCTACTAAACAGGTAATAACAAAAAGTGAATTCTTAAGCAGTGCTACAAAGGGCTTTAAGAAACCAGGAAGGGCTCTGTGAACACCACAAATAAAACTAAGACAGCTTAAATCTGATTGATATATAATATTTTAAGATTTGCTATAACCTCTAACCCAACCCTCTAATGAACAGAATTTAGTGGGAGTTTACCCCACTAAGCACATGAGGGCTGTAAGGGACCATGCTTGCTTTCTCTCAGTCTGAAAAGCCACAAGGTATCCCGCACAATGGAAAGAGCGCTAGTGGAGGAGTCAGAGATTTGGGTTTAATCCTCACTCCACTTTATACACCTGGGTGATCTGGGCTAAGGCAGCCTGTTGGGGGGACTTCTGTTATCCGTAAATTGAGAGGTGCTGGTGCCCAGGGCTCGACCACTGGCAGCTGGTGTGGCTAGAGCAGCAGGCTGGGCTCCTTCCAGGATGCCCAGGAGAATGCCGGTGGCTACTTTTAAGCAGCCCACCTTGGCATGACTTTCACTGACAGATTCCTTGGGCAAAGTAACAAAATAATGCACACAATTAATAGCATATCATTGGCAAACAGCACATGCAAATAATAAGTATTTCTATCATTGTACATTAAAACTCACATTTCTCTTGGTACCCATGTTTATATTATTTCAATCACATGAAGAATCATGTAAATTATTGCAAAAGTTCTCACAATTTCTCTAACAGTGACTCTCCTGTCCTTTGGAGCTTCTCCCCCACCAAACATCCCTGACATCAAACGCAATTGTCTTCCAGCTTTCTAAAGACTGTCTCCTCATCCTCTTTCCATCCGATATCTGCTGAGTGAAATTCAAGGCTCAGGACAACATGTAATGCCTGGCCGGTGGAAGATGCCCCTTCTATGAGTTGTTTATTGGTCCTGTGCTCCCTGTATCTTTTCCAATAAGCTCTTTTAAATCCTTTCAGATGTCAGCACAGTATCAGTTAGTTCTGTCATTGACAAATGAACCAGGTATCCCTCAGCTTCGTGAGAATCCTTACCTTCTTGATCTGATCCTCCTTCAGCTTGGTGAAATAAAATGCCATCAAGTGTACCGCAAACATTTTTCCCCGTTTGGTTTCTGTGCACTGGTTACTCCCACGTCTCCGGTGTGCTTCCCACTTCCAGCTCAGGCTGGAGGCCTCTGGGAAAACTGGTGCTACAGATTAAATACTTCCAGCCTGCTCAGTTCAATGATTAAACTTCGCCCCTGCTCTGGTCCCTCCCTCCAGCTCGCACTTGATTGTCTAATGGAGGCAGGGGATGGTAGCTGAGAGGCTGGGATGGGTTGACTCTTTGAGAACCCAGTGCCACAAGATCTCGTTACTAAGCAACACTCTCAAGCCAGCACTCCACCAAGCCCACTCAGCCGAGGAAAATTTTCTGAGAAGTTGGGCATTAAACAAAGCCAACTTTCAACTGACTGGGCTGCTCTGCAAATGTCCAGTCTCAGGCCTTTGTCTGTAATCCTTTTCTTCTCAACCCAGGGCTATACCTCCTGACTCCCTGCTCCACTAGCACTGTCTTAATTAAGACCAAATATTGCCCCGGTTAGGAAGATTTCAAGAACGTCGGGCTAAATTCCTACATTTATGACAGATCATAAATCTGTTAGCTAAGATCTCTTAAACCTTGATTTCACAGGAGTGACCCAGGAAAACACAACCATAGGAAAGAATGAACTGAAGTCATCAGTACCCATTGGGAAGTTGCTGCTGCACAAAAAATTGAAGTTCTAGATGGGAAATGTCTCATGCCACTAAGATATTTGGTTTACTCACTTATCTTATCCATCACATTTGATGTGAGAAGGACCCAGAGAGGTGCCACTGTGTGTCTATAATACACCTCACACTCTTCCTGCGGTCACTGGGCAGCAAAAGAAATCAGTAACCGCAACAGACATGGTGTTAACAACAGCGGCTAACGTGGAGCACTTACTATTCCCATTTTATAGACGAGAAAACTGAGGCCCAGAAAAGTTAAGTGATTTAGTCAAAATCACGAAGTTTGTAAATGGTACGGTGAGGAATCAAACCCAGGAGTTTCATTCCAGGGCCCAGCTTTTTTTTTTTTTTAATGTTAATAACAAACATAAAATTGCCTTCCTTCTTTCTCCACACATGACCCTCAATTGATAACCATTAATAGCAGCAGCACTGTGCTGGTTACTGCGAAGAATTCCACCTACTTGGAAAACAGAATACAGAGGTATCACTTCAACACAGTCTCCCCAGGGGAGGAAAATGGCAAGCGAAAAGAATTCCTGGCCATACCTTCCCAAATGCTAATCAAATGCTTCCTAAAATTAGCAACTGACCAGATGTTAATGACCGTCTGCTGAGCACCCGAATGTTTCTCGTTCCTACATAGTACCTGCTCTTCAACACAAGGGGGAAGAAAATGTTTCCCTGGTCAGCTGAGCAGCCTCAGCTTTGTTTGCTTTGCTATCACACAATCTCATTAATCAAAATGATTGCCAAACAATTACCTGGTGAGAGAACCCTCATCAGCTGCCTCTTCAGAAGTCATGGATTTCCCAGTCAGCACTTCTCACCGATCCATCCAGTGGGTGAGCCACCGCGTGCTTGATCAAAATGACTCCAGGTACTTTTCTCAGATTCATATAAAAATACCATCTCCCAGATTGAGAAACCCTATCCTTTTCAGTCCGTTTACTCCTCAGACTATGAGCTCTCTTTTTAGCTCGTTTACTTTATCCATTATACAAGCAAACAAAGGTTAACCTTCAGTTGTTGAAACTCTTCCGTTCTCTAAACCATGTGGAATTGCTGGCATTCTGAAACAGGCAGGCTGCGTCTGAGTCTACACCAGCCAAGAACAACTTCCCGGGGCAGGTCACAGGTGAAAACCGTACTTGTCTTAATTCTTCCACTTAAAAAGTAACCTCTGCAGTGTAGTATGGCACCAACTGTCACTGATTTATTCACGAAAGGGATAAAAGGTTACAATGCCCAGTGGACAAAGGCACACAGAGCCATAACCAAAGGTCTCTGCAATCTCATGGTTGTGTGCACCAGAGAGGCAGCCTTCGAAATTTTAAACAGGCAAATGACACCAGAGGATTTTCATCTGTTACATCATTCCATTTTTAATCTAAGCACATCGGTACCTACATTCCAGGAGTGGGTTAGCTGACTAAACCAAGAAGCTTAATTATTATAAAGATGACATGCACTTGGAGTCATCTAGCTCAGCCCCCTCACTTTATAGAATAAAGACAAAAATAATTACATTATTCCAGTCCAGTCCTTGGAATTTTTCACTTTCATTAAAGCTCTATGTAGCTATTCAAGGATATCTGGGTGTAAGTCCTTTAAGCACTTAGATTTTGCTTAAGAACACCCATTTGAGGTTTGGCACTGCTAAGTGACTTTTTAACTAAACTGTATTGCCCATCTGGCCCAAATCATCCATGTAAGAAGGGAAACTCTCTCACCTCTACACACATCTGTTTCCATAGAGCTCTCCCTCATGGCAAGTCCCAGAGTATCCATCATCCTTTAAGTACTAAGCAGGGTAGGAGGACTAGAAGTCCAATAGAATTTACCCATTTATTTAGTAAACATTTATATAGTGTTTACTATATGTTTTACAATATTAATTCCCACAGCAACTATCATTCTCCATTTTACAGATGAAGAAACTAAGGCACAGAGCCCAAATGGTACATGGTGGAATAAATATTTGAATGCCTGTGCTATACGGTCTCTCACCAACCTCAAGGCAAAACTCAGGCGATAACTGGCCCAAAGCCCCCCCCACACAGCACAGTGGAAAGTGCACAGGCCCTGGGTTCCCACTTTGGCTCTGCTCCCACTGAAGGCTCTAAATTCATATCTATAAAGGGCTCATAGCTACCTCCCTGGTATTTTGAAAATGAAAGCAAATGAGATCATAAAAGAAGCCAGGTGGCCCTCAGTGGGCACACTAAAAGCATCTCTTTAAGCCTTCACCTGGCTAGGGACTCCTTAAAACTGCTATTTCATCTCGTCCCATTTGGTCCTTTAGGATAAGAAATGCATGCAGTCCTTTCAGTACATTCATAAAATATAACCAAAAACCATTAGAAGATACCAGTTCTATTTACTGGAATTATAGGAACAATTAGGAATTTTATAAATATTTTATTCTTTTTACTAAAGAAAATACACCTTGAGTTCTGCCCCATATTCTTCTTAATGGTAAATCCAAATTTAAGTTGTCCATAATATAAGTCAGTCTGACCTACTGGTATTCCACTTGCTGCAAAAGAGTGAGAGAGTGTCTGTGACAGGCAAACTTCCACAAAAGAGAGTCACTGCAGGAACTTTCAAACCCGCCAGTAGTTACAGTTACTATGGTGTCCCCATGGTGCAACCGTGAGTGAAGCAGAAATGCTAACATCAGCAAGTTTCAAACGAATGCCACCAATCATTTCTTTTTTGGTATCATTAATCTACAGTTACATGTGCAACATTATGGTTACTAAACTACCCCCTTCATCAGGTCCCCCCTACCAACTCCATTACAGTCACTGTCCATCAGCGTAGTGAGATGCTATAGAATCACTACTTGTCTTCTCTGAGTTGTACAGCCCTCCCCATGCCCCCCCCAACATTACGTCTGCTAATTGCAATGCCCCTTTTCCCCCCTTGTCCCTTCCTTCCCACCCATCCTCCCCAGTCCCTTTCCCTTTGGTAACTATTAGTCCATTCTTGGGTTCTGTGAATCTGCTGCTGTTTTTTTCTTTGCTCTTATGCTCCTCATATGAGTGAAATCATTTGATACTTGTCTTTTATGGCTTGGCTTATTTCACTGAGCATAATGCCCTCTAGCTCCATCCATGTTGTTGCAAATGGTAGAAATTCTTTTCTTCTTATGGCTGAATAATATTCCATTGTGTGTATGTACCACCTCTTCTTTATCCATTCATCTACTGATGGACACTTAGGTTGCTTCCATTTCTTGGCTATTGTAAATAGTGCTGTGATAAACATAGGGGTGCATATGTCTTTTTCAAACTGGGCTGCTGCAGTCTTAGGGTAAATTCCTAGGAGAGGAATTCCTTGGTCAAATGGTATTTCTATTTTGAGTTTTTTGAGGAACCTCCATACTGCTTTACACAATCGTGGAACTAATTTGCATTCCCACCAGCAGTGTAGGGGGGTTCCCTTTTCTCCACATCCTCGCCAACATTTGTTGTTGTTTGTGTTTTGAATGTTGGCCATCCTAACTGGTGTGAGGTGATATCTCATTGTGGTTTTAATCTGCATTCCTCTGATGATTAGCTATGTGGAGCATCTTTTCATGTGCCTGTTGGCCACCTGAATTTCTTCTTTACAGAAGTGTCTATTCATGTCCTCTGCCCATTTCTTAATTGGATTATTTGCTTTTTGTTTGTTAAGGTGCATGAGTTCTTTATATATTTTGGATGTCAACCCCTTATCAGATACGTCATTTATGAATATATTCTCCCATACTGTAGGATGTCTTTTTGTTCTACTGATGGTGTCCTTTGCTGTACAGAAGCTTTTCAGCTTGATATGGTCCCACTTGTTCATTTTTGCTTTTGTTTCCCTTGCCCGGGGAGATATGTTCATGAAGAAGTCGCTCATGTTTATGTCCAAAAGATTTTTGCCTATGTTTTTTCTAAGAGTTTTATGGTTTCATGACTTACATTCAGGTCTTTGATCCACCTTGAGTTTACCTTTGTGTATGGGGCTAGACAGTAGCCAGTTTCATTCTCTTACATGTAGCTGTCCAGTTTTTCCAACACCAGCTGCTGAAGAGGCTGTCATCTCCCCATTGTATATCAAGGCTCCTTTATCAAATATTAATTGACTGTATATGTTTGGGTTAATGTTTGGAATTTCTATTCTGTTCCACTGGTCTGTGGGTCTCTTTTTGTGCCAATACCAAATTGTCTTGATTACTGTGGCTTTGTAGTAGAGCTTGAAGTCAGGGAGCGTAATTCCCCCTGTTTTATTCCTCCTTCTCAGGATTGCTTTGGCTATTCGGGGTCTTTTGTGGTTCCATATGAATTTTAGAATTATTTGTTCCAGTTCATTGAAGAAAGCTGTTGGTAGTTTGATAGGGATTGCATTGAATCTGTAGATTGCTTTAGGTAGTATAGCCATTTTGACAATATTTATTCTTCCTAGCCAAGAGCATGGGATGCATTTCCATTTGTTAGTGTCCTCTTTAATTTCTCTTAGGAGTGTCTTGTAGTTTTCAGAGTACAGGTCTTTCACTTCCTTCATTAGGTTTATTCCTAGGTATTTTATTCTTTTTGATGCACTTGTGAATGGAATTGTTTTTCTCATTTCTCTTTCTGTTAGTTCATCATTAGTGTATAGGAAAGGAACAGATTTCTGTGTGTTGATTTTGTATCCTGCAACTTTGCTGAATTCAAATATTAGTTCTAGTAGTTTTGGAGTGGACTCCTTAGGGTTTTTTATGTACAATATCATGTCATCTGCAAATAGTGACATTTTGACTTCTTCTTTACCAATCTGGATGCCTTGTATGTCTGTTTTGTCTGATTGCCGTGGCTAGGACCTCCAGTACTATGTTGTATAACAGTGGAGAGAGTGGGCATCCGTGTCTTGTTCCCAATCTTAGATGAAAAGCTTTCAGCTTCTCGCTGTTAAGTATGATGTTTGCTGTGGGTTTGTCATATATGGCCTTTATGATGTTGAGGTACTTGCCCTCTATACCCATTTTGTTGAGAGTTTTAATCATGAATGGATGCTGAATTTTGTCAAATGCTTTTTCAGCATCTATGGAGATGATCATGTGGTTTTTGTTCTTCTTTTTGTTGATGTGGTGGATGATGTTGATGGATTTTCGAATGTTGTACCATCCTTGCATCCCTGGGATGAATCCCACTTGATCATGGTGTATGATCCTCTTGATGTATTTTTGAATTCGGTTTGCTAATATTTTGTTGAGTATTTTTGCCTCTACGTTTATCAGGGATATTGGTCTGTAATTTTCTTTTTTGGTGAGGTCTTTGCCCGGTTTTGGTATTAGAGTGATTCTGGCTTCATAGAATGAGTTTGGAAGTATTCCCTCCTCTTCTATTTTTTGAAAATCTTTAAGGAGAATGGGTGTTATTTCTTCTCTATATGTCTGGTAGAATTCAGAGGTGAATCCATCTGGTCCGGGGGTTTTGTTGGGTAGTTTTTTGATTTCTGATTCAATTTCACTGCTGGTGATTGGTCTGTTCAGTTTTTCTGTTTCTTGCTTGGTCAGTCTTGGAAGGTTGTATTTTTCTAAGAATTCGTCCATTTCTTCTATGTTTTCCAGCTTGTTAGCATATAGATTCCATAATATTCTCTTATAATTCTTTGTATTTCTGTGTGGTCTGTCGTTATTTTTCCTTTCTCATTTCTGATTCTGTTTATGTGTGTAGATTCTCTTTTTCTCTTGATGAGTCTGTCTAGGGGTTTATCTATTTTGTTTATTTTTTCAAAGAACCAGCTCTTGGTTTCATTGATTTTTTCTATTGTTTTATTCTTCTCAATTTTATCTATTTCTTCTCTGATCTTTATTATGTCCCTCCTTCTGGTGACTTTGGGCCTCATTTGTTCTTCTTTTTCCAATTTCAATAATTGTGTCTTTAGACTATTCATTTGGGATTGTTCTTCCTTCTTTAAATAGGCCTGGATTGCAATATACTTTCCTCTTAGAACTACCTTTGCTGCATCCCACAGAAGTTGCGGCTTTGTGTTATTGTTGTCATTAGTTTCCATATATTCTTTGATCTCTGTTTTTATTTGGTCATTTATCCATTGATTATTTACGAGCATACTGTTAAGTCTCCATATATTTGTGAGCCTTTCTGTTTCTTTGTACAATTTATTTCTAGCTTTATCCTTTGTGATCTGAGAAGTTGGTTGGTAGAATTTCAATATTTTTGAATTTACTGAGGTTCTTTTTGTGGCCTAGTATGTAGTCTATTCTGGAAAATGTTCCATGTGCACTTGAGAAGAATGTGTATCCTGTTGCTTTTGGGTGTAGAGTTCTGTAGATGTCTGTTAGTTCCATCTGTTCTAGTGTGTTGTTCAGTGCCTCTGTGTCTTTAATTATTCTCTGTCTGGTTGATCTGTCTTTTGGAGTGAGTGGTGTGTTGAAGTCTCCTAGAATGAATGCATTGCTTTCTATTTCCTCCTTTAATTCTGTTAGTATTTGTTTCACATATGTCAGCGCTCCTGTGTTGGGTGCATACATATATTTTAAATGGTTATATCCTCTTGTTGGACTGACCCCTTTATCATTATGTAATGTCCTTCTTTGTCTCTTGCTACTTTGTCTGATACAACTACTGCAACACCTGCTTTTTTCTCCTTGTTGTTTGCATGAAATATCTTTTTCCATCCCTTCACCTTTAGTCTGTGTATATCTTTGGGTTTGAGGTGAGTCTCTTGTAAGCAGCATATAGATGGGTCTTGTTTTTTTATGCATTCTATTACTCTGTGTCTTTTGATTGGTGCATTCAGTCCATTTACATTTAGGGTGATTATTGATAGATATGTATTTATTGCCATTGCTAGCTTTAGATTACTGGTTACCAAAGGTTCAAGGGTAGCTTCTTTACTATCTAACAGTCTAACTTAATTTTCTTGTTATTATAAACAGAGGCTGATGATTCTTTATTTCTCTCCCTTCTTATTCTTCCTCCTCCATTCTTTATATACTAGGTGTTTTATTCTGTACTCTTTTACATTTCCTTTGACTACTTTTGTGGATAGTTGATTTTACTTTTTGCCTTTAGTTAGTATTTGGGTGGTCTGCTTTCTTTGCTATGATTTTATTTTCTCTGGTGACATCTTTTTAGCCTTAGAAGTGCTTCCATCTAGAGCAGTCCCTTTAAGATATCCTGTAGAGGTGGTTTATGGGAGGCAAACTCCCTCAGCTTTCGCTTGTCTGGGAATTGTTTATTCCCTCCCTCCAGTTTAAATGATATTCATGCTGGATATAATATTCTTGGTTCAAGGTCCTTCTGTTTCATTACGTTAAATATGTCATGCCATTCTCTTCTGGCCTGTAAGGTTTCTGTTGAGAAGTCTGATGATAGTCTGATGGGTTTTCCTTTGTAGATGATCTTTTTTCTCTCTCCAGCTGCTTTTAATACTCTGTCCTTATCTTTGATCTTTGCCATTTTAATTATTATGTGTCTTGGTGTTGTCTTCCTTGGGTCCCTTGTGTTGGGAGATCTGTGGGCTTCCATGGTCTGAGAAACTATTTCCTTACCCAGCTTGGAGAAGTTTTCAGCAATTATTTCTTCAAAGACACTTACTATCCCTTTCTCTCTCTTCTTCTTCTTCTGGTACTCCTATAATGCAAATATTTTTCCGTTTGGATTGGTCACACAGTTCTCTTAATGTTCTTTCATTCCTAGAGATCCTTTTATCTATCTCTGCCTCAGCTCCTCTGTATTCCTGTTCTCTGATTTCTATTCCATTAACAGTCTCTTGCACCGTGTCCAGTGTGCTCCTAAGCCCGTCGATCGCTTTTCTGATTTCTGCATTGTCTTTCCTCACTTCCTCCCTTAGCTCTTGCATATTTCTCTGTAGATCCATCAGCATGGTTATGACTTTTATTTTGAATTCTTTTTTAGGAAGATTGTATATAATTCTCCTTCTCTGGTATTGTCTAGATAAGCTTTGTCTGGACCATATTCCTCTGTCTTTTCATGGCGATAGAAGTGGTCGCTGGTAGTCGCCACGTGTGTCAGCTGGGAGAACAAAGTCCCTTCTTGCTTGTTGTTCTCCTTGCCCTTCTCAGGGGCCTGAGCTCTTTTCCAGCCCACCGGGAAGCAGTCTCTGGGATAATCCCCTAAGCTGCCTGTGTGCAGGCTGCCTCAGCTTAGCCTATAGCACTGCGGGCGTTTGCAGTCTCCTTGTGTGTGTTCTTGTCCCCTTGGTGCCTTCTGCATCTGGTTCTGGGGCTCTTCCCATTTAGCTGCGTGCCAGCCGGGAGGTGATTCTGTGAGGTTGCTATGGGCAGCGCCGCTCCTCCACTGTTCCGCAGCAGCGGCTGCTCTGACGGACCCTTTGCGGCTCTGGCCGGGCAGGGTGGGGGAACGAATGGCAGGCTGCTGATCTCTGGGAAGCCTCGGCACCGCTGCTTTGACTTGCCGGGGGATCCAAAATTCCCCAAGACTCCCAACCTGCTGGGTCGAGTGCACTGGGAAGATTTGTTCCGCTGTTGGGCGCTCATCTCTTTAAGACTTTTTTTTAAAAAGCGTGCGCTTTTCTTTTGTCCCAGGGAGTCGGCTGAGAGGATCGCTTGTGGTCTCCATCTCAGATCCTGCCCTTCTGTTTTCCTAATCTCTGATACACCACAGGACGTGTGTCAGTGCTCCCGGCACAGATCACCAGGGCTGGTTATTTAGCTGGCCTGTGCTTCCACTCCCTCCCCACTCTGAATCTTTTCCTCCGGCCAGTGCGCTGGGGTGGGAGAGTGCTCGCATCCCACCAGGTCATGGCTTTGTATCTTACCCGCTTCGTGAGGCGCTGAGTTCTCACAGATGTAGCTGTAGCCTTGCTGTTGTATTGTATCTTCTGGCCTCTCTTTTAGGAATAGTTGTATTTGTTGTGTTTTCACAAATATATATGGTTTGGGGAGGAGATTTCTGCCGCCCTGCTCACACCGCCATCTTCCCAGAAGTCTCGTTGCCACCGATCATTTTTTTAAAGGTTTATTCCTGGCTTAAGAGAAGACAGGGATTGCTCATGAAGAGATCAATTGCACCCAATTATGTTTTAATCACAACTGTACATTAAGAGCTGTATTTGCAAAATACACATCAAGGAGAGATAAGTCATATAAGCAAATGCAATTCATATGGCTTTTAACACTTTTCAGAGTAATCACAATCTCAATGGCACAAAATAGCAAATTTCCAAAAGTAAATGCAGCTTCTGATTAAAAGTGGCAGAACCCCACCAGGACAAAGAGAAATAAATAGTGATTATTAAAAGATCTTAACATACTTTTGGAAGACAGGAAGCTGATAGAGAAGTAATAACTGAGCAAAGGAAATGCAGAAACCTAGGTGCTTGCAGAGAGTGATTCTGCTAAGAAATGAGCAATGGTTTTTGTAATACTAGAAATGCTCAAGAATTAGAGACCTTGATACCTCAGGAAAGTAGGAGGGAAAACATAGAGCCAAAAATGGGAGACTGCTGAAATCTATATAAAAAGGCAGTTAGGCCCCAGATGGGCCCTCCACCTAAAGGAATGAGTGACCACCCAATGCAATCCCTACAGGAGACTAGGCACTTACTCCCTGGAGAGATTGACCCCAACAGCTTCTGGACTTGGGATGATCAGGCAACATGGGAAGTGGGAGTGAGGCAAAAGACTGAAAATGGGGCCACCAAGTGAAACCCTCAAGCCAAACAATGAGACCCCAAACCACTTTTTTCTGTCTAGTTTCCACGAGCAGACATCAATCTGCATACCTCCTTTTTCTCCCTCACTTGTAGGAGTTTGGGGATCCAGTTTTTTCTCTGGTAAAACCAAATGGTCTCAGATATGGCAAAGGCAAAACTACAGAGTCAGTAAAAAGACCAATGGTTGTTAGGACTAAGTGAAGCATAGAGGCGTTTTTAGGGTAGTGAAACTATTCTGTGTGATGTTCTAATGGTAAATATATGACAAAATACATCTGTCAAAAACCAAAGAACTTCATAGCACAAAGAAGAATTTAATGCATATGAACTTAAGAAAATATTTAGGAGATCATGGGTGCAATGCAGGCTGACAAAATTAACAAATTATGAAATTGCCTCCCTGAAGGGGATGGGAGGAAAGACGTTGCCGTCAGTAACTTTGGAAATGAGTGGAGTCAGCACAGATAAAGGCAAAAGGAACTATATTAGCATGGTACTCTGGCTGATAAAGCTGTTTCCCCCAGCAGTACAGTTTTACAATTCTGAAACCACTGTTCATATATACTGAGATTAGACAATTAAGTCAATAGAAAGTGGATGGCAGGAGGTAGGCTCTCACTGTTGGAGTGGGAAGTTACTGACAAGTAATGGGAGAAGGCTAGAATGATCCATGTCACTGGATTGGAGTATAGGACATCAGTATAAACTCATGATTAGCTTAAAGTAGATACAGTTGGATAGATAGACATAGGTATATAGAAGTTTGTAAATATGTATATGTACATAGGTCAGTGTACTCATATTTATTTCCTTGCCCTATCATCTGAGAGATCCTTGAATGATATCCAGTAGCAGAAGGCATACCTACTGCTCAGATCTTGGTTTCTAGCATCATTCTACAAAGAAAAAGAAGGAACCAGAGCTCCTTTGAAGAAATGTCTGATTCTAGAGCTGGGGCAAAGACTATCAGATGAGCCTGGAGGATCTTATAGTGCCAGAGAATAAGGAAATGCTAAAATAAACACCAAAGTGATAGGGATATGTCAAAGGGACACAATAGCCAAACAAAGAGCTCACAATAACCAAAGCTACAACAATTTGGGCAACAATATACAGTATTATTGGGTTATAACCCAAAGTGTAAAATAAATATCCATTAACCCATACTGATAAAAATAAATAATTGAATAAATAAATAAATGGGGTAGTAAAGACAAATCTCCCATGCAGAAGGTTCCAAATAATTTGTGTAGATACCCACCTCCTCAAGTGTGGGCTGTGCATAGTTACTTCCTTCCAAAGAGTACAGTATGAAAAGGGGAGGAAAAGAGTAACCTTACAGTGGAGAAACCTGACAAACAGTACTTCAGCCAAGTGATTAAGGTCAATGTGGGGAACTTGGGGTTCCTATGGCCAGGATCCTCACTGAACTTAAACCACCTGATGATGTAACTGGCCTGTTGCTAGGCTACCGCTTCCACACCTTTAGGCAATAAGCTATTATTGCACTATATAGAGAGCTCGGCCCAGTGCTCTGGGTGGAGGCAGAGACCCTAGTGCTCGACCTACCGCCAGGAGAACAAGCTGGGTAATAAACCCTTTCACCCCAAAGAACGTTTTGCTATCAATTTCTTTGGTCACATTGAATCCATAGCGAACTTGCCCGGGGCTGAAACCCATTGGCAAGACAATTGGCGAAGTCGGCAGGGTTCACTGCTGACCAAGGAGACAGACAGACTGCCCTTATGGGAGGTGTGCTTCAGCGGGCTGCCCCCGTAAATGGGGAGACAGTGGATTGTCCCCCAGTGGGTATGTGGTCTGAAGTGGCTTGCCTCCTAGAGGACTGGGCCCCACCCCAGGACTGGAGGCAGGTGGAGGTGACACCTGAGGCACTAGGGGTGGCCCTTGGTATAGTAAGCAGATCCTTTGAGAAGCAGAGTGCCCGTGAGGCAGTGGGGACTGTGGGTTGGCTGCTTCTCACAGTATTAAAAAATTCTAAAGAAGAGAATGACATGATCCTGAAAAAGACCCAAGAAATGGCGGCACACGGACGTGAGCTGCAAACTTCTGTGGATTTCCTGAAGAAGGAAATGGCATTGATGACAGAGGGGGCAGCACAAGAATGCCGGCAGCGAGGTGCCGTTGAAGAGGTAAAAGATCCCTTACAGAATGAGACGGCAGTGCTGCCAGGTGCTCTGAAGGAGGAAAAGACCATCAAGGAAAAAGACGAACTCCTGAGGGAAGCACAGATGGAAGTGGCATGAGAACATCAGCTGCAAAGCATTGAGGTGAAGGTAAGAGAGCTGCTGAAGACTGAGGTGGCATTGCTACACGGCACGGTAGAAAAGGTAAAGGTTGTAGCAAAGGAAGCACTCAGGGGAGGGGAGAGAAAGGTGCCATCAGCCCCAGTAATGGAGGAGCTGGGGAAGGATGAAGGGGTGGTGCTGGAGGCACTGGCCCCTCATGTATTGAAAGCACACCCAGTGGTTGCAAAGAAAATAAAGACCCAGCAGCTGAAAGTTCCCCAAGGGGAAGAGCAGCCCCCTCCCCAGGTTGTGGAGCACTCTATGCTCTGCCCCTATACTCAGGCTGAGTTGGTGGATTTGGGCTCCCGGTTTAGGCAGAAGCCCTCGGAGTCAATATCAGCTTGGCTCACACCAGTGGAATTTGGGGGTGAATGGAATTGTTCCGTCGGGATCAGAGATGGGAAAGCTGGCTTCCCTGACAGTGCAGTCCGCCTTGAGGCAGTGATTACAAAGTGCACATCAGACCCCAGGGAGTCACTCCCTCCTCAATTGGCTTATGGCTGCACTTCATGTTGTGTGGCCCAATCAGGGTGATCAACCATCCTCTCCTGTTAGATGGCAGATGTATGCTGAGCTCCAACAGGTGTTAAGAGAGCTAGGCATAAGAAGTGCCATCTATAGTCCAGGGAGTTATTATGGCCAGATGAAGAGATTTTCACTACTGGGATGAGAAATATTGTACTTCAAATGGCTCCCACATCCCTCTTTGGGTCTCTAGTGGCCATTCTTTCCCCTCACTTAGGGCAGCCCATAAGCGAGGTGACATGTACAGTAGCAGGCTTAGGAGAGGCTGAAGCAATGAGAACACAGAAAGAAATAAGGTCTGCTATTCACAAGAAGAATTTAAAGGGCCCCATGAAGGTTACAAGGGCCCAGATGTGGGTTGATTTAATACGGGCAGGAGCAGATGGAAGGAAATTAGATGGGAATTCAAATAGGATCTTACTAGAGCTATGGCAACAACTGAAACCAGAGCAGCAGTTCCAGCCATTAAGACCAAAGATGCAGAGGTCAGAGACAGAGCCACAAGTCTGGTCTGTGTGTTTGCAAGACGTCCTGCTGGAGAGCGAGCCAACCTCACTTGAGCCCACACAGGAAGGTGATTGGGAAACACGGTTTGACTGAGGGGAAGGTCAAGGTATCTGCCCTGAGGGACCAGTGGGGGACCGGAGACCACATGTTGAAATAGCTATCCATTGGTCCCCAGTGAACATACAATGTGTCCTGGCTGTGGTGGACACAGGAGCTGAATGTTCACATGGTAAACCTGAGCGGTTCCCTGGGAACCCCACTATCATAGATAGATATGGGGGTAAGGCTATCAGAGTGAAACAAGCCCAAATCCCTTTGGGAATAGGGTGTCTACCCCCAAAGAGTATACTGTGTATATATCTCCTATCACTGAGTATATTTTGGGGATTGATATCCTGCAGGGTCTATGGTTGCAGACCACTGCAGGTGAGTCCAGACAGAGTACATGTGGTGAAGGCAGTTCTGAGGGGACATGCTAGGCACCTGCCCATAGCTTTGCCTGTGCCTGCCTTGGCAGGTGACTAATACCAAACAATACAAACTGCCTGGAGGGCATG